>JACCPG010000584.1:0-98307 GCA_016069955.1 Drepana arcuata
GTTCTCTCTAGACTTACATACCTCTTTCGCTTCGTCCACATTCATCAGTCTTTTCATACATGCTCGTCGGTTTCGAGTACTCTTAACGTTCCCGTCCTTGAGAGTCCGATCGATTTGATCCAGGTAGTTAGAACGTGGCCTTACTCTGCCTCTTCTTGCACACACTTTTGCTTTGTATATCTGTTTCGTCAATCTTTCTTCACTCATACTTTCTATGTGGCCAAACCAACGTAACATGCCTTAGATATATATAGTATAGAATACGTAGATTATATTAACATTTATCTTACATACATGTTATCTATGGAAAGTGATAATATTTTATCCTCAGCTTGTGTTTCAAACACGTTCATATTTCTGTTATGTACACGGAACACTACTTGCATCCAGGTGTACTAAGACCTCTGGTACAATGTAGGCATCGCTGCGCTAACGTATGTACATAGGATACATATGTATATACGTGTTCTATGTACAGTCTCATTGTCGCGTTGTTTGACAAGGCCATGATCGGACGGAAGACAGCGACACGAACTACTAACGGCAGTGCTAAAATGACACTATTTGTAATGTTTCCTGTCACTCCTGGTTTTACCCTCGTAAAATATACATAGGTACAAAATTTATGAAAAATATAATGCAGCTTGCAAATTTTTTTTTCTTTTTTTATGCTACATGGGTGACAAACAAGCATGCGGTCCGCCTGATGGTAAGCGGTTACCGCCGCATATGGACGCTTGCAACACCAGGGATAACACTCGCACGCTGTCGACTGCAGGAATCTTTTCCCTTCTTGAAGAACTCCATGCTGTACTCTCCAGGGAAAACCTCAACGGGGAACTCATTCCACAGCCTGAGCGTTCGCGGTAACAATGCAATATAACAGGCTCTTCTTACATAGTCATAGTTGGAGATTAGCCGAAACATCAGGCAGACAGATGAACAGACAACCGATTTATAAACTGTATTCTTGTTATAGTGTCGTTTGCCTTTTTTTTTTTTATTTAATTACACAGACACTTCAATGCTATTTATTAGTAATATAATATATCCTCACGCCTTCCTACAAGGGTCCCGGAGGGGTAGGCAGAGGTGTATTTTTTTTTATACAAGAGTGGGAGATGGGAAACGGTTACCGTAGCCTATTTACGCTCACGATACTAAATTATCACTTGCACGTTGCCACTCTGTGTTCGTAGAGTTATAGTGTGTTGGCAGCATAATGGGTGTAATCCCTCTGCTTCCAACACAATGTAACAATCCTCCCCCCTCCCCAAGGAGCTCATTACTGGAAACCTTATTCACCGCGTAGGAACACAACACAAAAAATTTTGTTATTTGGCTACGGACTTCTGTAAGGTGGAGGTCCTGCCCCAGTCGGGCAGCTCCGAATTCGAACGGGAAACCCGTTATTCCCTACCTCCCTTGGTATCTACCCCTACCCTACCCTACCCCTCTTGTGCATAGGTAGTACCCAAACACCCACTTTCCACCAAAGACATATTTAAGGTGCCAACGTTTTTATCAACTAACAAGGCGCAGTATGCCCCTAATATTCACGTAATAGCTCCCTAGCTAAAAGAGCCGTGGTGGCCGAGTGGTTCGAGCAGTTGCCTGCGACGCAAAGGTTGCAAGTTCGAATCCCGACTGTACCAATGAGTTTTTCTGAACTTAAGTACAGTGATTAGTCACACCACGAGCTTTACAGTGAAGGAAAACATCGAGAGGAAACCTGCATACGTCTGAGAAGAAATTCAAAAGGCATATGTACAGTCGTGCTTGAGTAACGGCGATGGACTCGCCATCTGGTCACGTTGGCACCTAATATACCTCTGGCGAAAAGTGGGTGTGTGTGTATTACCTATACACCTCTGCCTACTCCTTCGGGGACTCTTGTGGGAAGGCGTGAGGATATATATATATAATATAAATCAGCAGTACAGCAGCATCTTATCGGCTAACTATCCACAGAGTAATGTATGCGCATATTTGTTAAGCATGTCAGCCAATACGGTCGCTCGTATTTAGTCTACTCTGTACTCTACTCTCTACATGCGTATGAAAATATTTGACGGATCGTTTTTACAAATTGTATTAAGAGTCGCACGATAGCAATAGACATTTTACAAAGTTTTTTTTATTTTTACAAACAGCCAGTCCTGTATAATATTATATAACGAACTTAAAATCACATAATAGCCGTGGTGGTCGTGTGGTTCGAATAGTTGCCTGCGACACAAAGATCGCAAGCTCGAATCCCGTACTATACTAATGAGTTTTCTGAACGTACAGTGATTAGTCTAGAAAAATTGTATGTGACTGAACTGAACAGTTGAACTGATATGAACGGTAATTTGTGCGTAGGTAAATATGTATGTAAAGAGTACGTGACAGATAGCGAGTCCGTCGCCGTTCCTCAAGCACGACTATACATACATACGACTTTGAATTGCTCCTCAAACGTATGCAGGTTTCCTGTCGATGTTCTCCTTCACCGTAAAGCTCGTGGTGTGACTAATCACTGAACTTAGTTCGGAAAAGCTCATTGGTACATAAGGGATTCGAACTTGCGATCTTTGTGTCGCAGGCCACTCGAACCACTCGGCCACCACGGCTCTAATAGTAATAGTCTTTGAAATATGTTTTAAGCACTGAAAATTGTGTAGTAATACACCCCTACAAATACACCCTTGATTTTTATTGCAAACTTTCAACAATGTAAGTACTCATTAGAGAATCGTTTAAATTGTTATTACTGCACTAAACGAAAAACAATTGCAACTTTGTTTCTTTAACTGTTGAGCTTAGTTTTGAATGCATATCACCATCATCACCCTACAGCACGCCACTGCTGGACATAGGCCTCTTCCATGGCGCGCCACCACACTCTGTCTTCAGCCCTTCGCATCCATCCGCTGCACGCGACCTCTTCTACTGTGCCTCAGGACGCCCTACACTACATTTTCCCGTCCGTGGTCTCCATTCGAGGACTCGTCTGCTACACCGCTCATCTGTCCTAACAAAGTCGTGGCCAGCCCATCGGCACTTCAGCGAGCTAATTATCTTTGAGCAACGTCGGAATGCATATCTCTATCCCTCAGGGGGTCCACAGAGAAAGTAGAGCGCTAGTTCTCTTTGACGTATAGACCTCTTTCGCTTCATACACATTCATCAGTGTACATACATATATTCACCCGTTTAGAGTATTTTAAGTATATTTCCACGCTTTTGCACCCCAAGTCCCCGAAGGGGTAGGCCGAGGTGTGTAGTACCTACACACCTTTTCACCGGATATTTAGGTGTCAACCTGACAGATGGCAAGACTATTGCCGTTTCTCAAGCGCAGCTACGGGTTTCCTTTCAGTGCTTCTTTTACCGTAAAGCTATGACAATCACTGTACTTAATTTTAGAAAAACTTATTAGTACAGTCGAGATTCCAACGTGCTAGCTTCGATTTGCAGTTGCCTTGAACCACTCGGCCACCACGGCTCACTAACATCAAAACACCAATATTTTCACGAAACATGTTCATTTACGTGTATATTACTTTACAACATTGAAAGTAATCCGTCTACATGTTGTACAGTCGTGTGGAAGAGTGTTTCTCTACTTGAAAATTCCATTTCCGTGCTTCTTTGTCCGCCGCACTCATACTGAGCGCGACTGTCCGATTGTGTGCTTACGTATTACATGAATAATGCTGCGAGTGGATTTTGTAATGAGAAAATGTGGATGTAGGTACGAGTTTGCTTTTGAATATGTAAAGATAAGAAAAGTACGTTGCTTGCCGTGCGAACGCTGAATTTTGAATTTCGAACACATTCTACGCCATGTTGTATTTGTGTGTGCTTGGTAGATGTGTGTAATAATAATAATCCCTCATAAACTGACATACTCACGAACTGAGCGAAGCTTGTACTTGAACAGAAGCATATTCTCATATTTAGTATATGAATTTTTTATTCAATACATTAGAAATCCAGTTTTTTATCCATCATACAATTATATGCGCCGCCAGCAGATATCGAAGCCGCGACCTCAATCTTCACACTCAAGGACTGCGCAAGCAGCAAGAGGCAACATCCATACGTAAATATGAGCGTTTAAGTGATTAAGGTCCTGACTGTGAAACTTGAGGTCGCGGGTTCTATTGCCGCTGAGGTGGATATTTGTGTGATGATTACAAATATTTGTGTGTTGAAACCTTAGTGTTGAATGTCCTATGCATCTATGTACATATATATATATATATATATATATATGTGAATTTATTACTTAATTTAGGGCTATGTAAATTTGTGTGGAATTGTTACAAGGTATTTATTTATTTTCCAATAACCGTAAAGATCGTCATGGGACTACGCAATCAATCAAAAAGATTTAAATTAAATTAAAATTATTTTGCTATCCATTTTTCACTTGCGAATTTCTCCATATAGTGCGTGATAAAGGTAGTTGTACACCGAGGCGCGTTGTGGTGGTATTATGTATTCTGTCTTCACGGGTGGTTTGTATGCACGAGCCGTGTGCAAATAAAAATGTTGCCATTGAGGCTTGCAGGTACAGTTTTTTTTAGAAGTCAACATATTATGACGATTGAAATTTTATTTTCTTCGAAGCATTTGTAGCCAATCAGGGCGTGCTATTTTTATCATGATTGTAACTATTAGCCAATCAGAGCGTGAAGACGTCAATTGTACATGATGTCTTTTAGTCGGTCTCTTTGACTATCGTTACATGATTGATAACACGCTCTAAGACTACCCTAGAATTTTACCCCTATTTGAATTCTTACGAATGCTTGTACATTATAGTGCAATTTATAGACTAAGTTTAATTAATATATAGGTACATACAATAGACATACATATTATAATAATATTATTATTGTACCTATACCAAATGATTTGAAAAGAGTAACCATAGAGTTTCTTGCCGGTTCTTCTCCATGGAAACGACCAACACGAACAGTGCACATTTTTTGTAAGTGCCCATCTAGGCCTAAGTAAAATAGCCAAGTCTTAATAAGAGGTATGTGAGTCTAGAGAGAATGTGCGCTCTATACTCTCAGCCTACCGTGTCAGGGACTCGGCGGAGCGACAGGGTGATGGTATGTATGTATGTATCTTAAAGTGATACTATACGTAACAATAGATTTATGTTACTTATCTATCACTTAGATCCTAGCCAACTTTTATAACATACGAAGATTCTATGCTACAACTTTAACGTTTCGCCCAATGTGGATATCATTGTTAGATTTTGTCTTTAAATCTACTCGACAAGTGCTTTTGTACACGAGTGTACACCGTATGCTAACGCGGCACGCTATGTTTACTGAACAAACATACCGAGGACTTAGCCTTGACAATAGACTTGGCATGCATTTCATTCAACGTTCGTGAGTAACAAGTTTTTTATACCAGTAAGGTAGCAAACATGCGACATGATTGAAGGTAAGCGGTTACCGTCGCCTTTGGATGCAACATCAAGGATAGTAGTGCAATCTTTCGACAACTTTGAAGAACTCCATGCTGTATTCTTTAGGGAAACGCAAATGGCGAGTTGTGTAGACTGAATATTTGCGGAGGGAAATCCCTCTGAGTCTGCTCGCTGTAGCTGTAGCTCGAGACCTGATTCGAAAGACATAAGGGACAGATGCGCTACTTATAGTGAAGGTACAGTGAGGACCAAAAGTTGCCTTACATTTTTGCTATTGCATCGTGAATAGAACTGCACAGTGCGATACCTTTGTGGTTCCAGGGTATGGGGATGAATTCCCCGTCAATGTTGAGAGGTGCGGTAGTAGAAAGTGGAAGTGGGCATCATGTCGAACAATTCTGCAGAACACTCCCCGTTATACAAGCGGTAGAACACACACAGGGAAGCAAAGTCTCTCCTCAGACTTAGTGGTTCCAAGCCGCTTGTGAGCATAGGGTCATGGACAATCCTTGAGGCGTGTTTCTGAACCGCGTCAAAAGGCCCTAGCTGGTATCCAGGGGCTCCAGCCCACAGGTACTATGTTTATGAAATTCTCAAACATAATAATAATATTCTTTATTGTACACACACATACAAACAAATAGGATGACAAAAAGACAGAGAATAACATGTAATACGCACAATAGGCGGCCTTATCGCAAAAGCGATCTCTTCCAGGCAACCAAGTGAAGAGAGAAAAGAAGTAGAGAAAAGAAAAGGTAGGTGTGATAGTTGAGCGGATGAAATATAGATAATAATAATAATATAATATATCCTCACGCCTTCACACAAGGGTCCCCGAAGGGGTAGGCAGAGGTGCATAGGTAATACCCACACACCCACTTTCCGCCAGAGGTATATTTGGTGCCAACGTGACAGATGGCGAGTCCATCGCCGTTACTACATATACTTAGCAATTTAAATAAATAAATACGAAACATATACCTACTTTATATACATACAATAGCATATACATAAATATACTTACATATGAACAAGTTATAAAGAGAAATAGTATTCAAATAAAAGTTTCTTGAAGGAGTTCAATGTTTTTGCCAGTCTGATGTTTTGGGGCAGCGAGTTCCATAGACGGACAGCTTGCACAGTGAAGGAATTGGAATAGGAAGAAGAGGTAGAGGTAGGAGTTTTAAGGATAAGGCAAACATATTTTTTCTGTATGTTTTCCTTCACCGTCAAACTTTTGGTGAAATAAATAATTGTACTTAAATTCAGAAAATTTCATAAGACTAAAGACCGCCGGATGTCGAACCCTCAATATCTACATAAGTGTCTACGATACATAAAATTCTATAGAGGGGTATGTGTTTATAATAATAATAATAAATCTTTATTGAATTAATTACAAGATAATAATATTACATGGTTTGGGATCTCTTCTTTTAAGTTCCAAGAACCTGTATTAGAAGAGTCCCCTCTCTTTCTGTGGTCTTCAATAAAATTAATACAATTTAGCTGTGTGTGTGTGTGTGTGTGTGTGTGTGTGTGTGTGTGTGTGTGTGTGTGTGTGTGTGTGTGTGTGTGTGTGTGTGTGTGTGTGTGTGTGTTTATAGAGCGTATATACCCTTCTATAGTATATATGTATTAACATAGCAGTAAATAACCTCAAAGCTAAACAGCGCCGGCCTCTCTTCGTAACCACGTTCGCACACAATTCCTAACCTCATCAAACATTAAAAGGAGGAATCCTTATATTTTTTCAAAGTAAAAAAGAAATTCAATAATATTTTTTTTATTCGAGAGAAATCTTTGAGAGCATCAAAGCTCTTTGCATTAAGCTATACGGTATAACATTAAATATTAAGGCTTTTACTCTGAGGACTACAATATTTCAGGCGTTTTGTGGACTCATGATACGCTTTCTATTTACTTGATTTAATTTCACCGACTTTCAATAAAAGGAGTTATGATTTGAATTAATGAATTATGAAAGCCGTGGTGGCCGAGTGGTTCGAGCAGTTGCCTGCGACGCAAAGGTCGCAAGTTCGAATCCCGACTGTACCAATGAGTTTTTCAGTTAGTCACACCACGAGCTTTACGGTGAAGGAAAACATCGAGAGGAAACCTGCATACGTCTGAGAAGAAATTCAAAGGCGTATGTATAGTCGTGCTTGAGTAACGGCGATGGACTCGCCATCTGTCACGTTGGCACCTAATATATAATATACCTCTGGCGGAAAGTGGGTGTGTGGGTATTACCTATACACCTTTACCTACCCCTTCGGGGACCCTTGTGGGAAGGCGTGAGGAGTTATGATTTAGCAAAAGCACATAAGGGTTTTTTTAAGGGACAAATTTAAATTGTATATATCTTCACTCCTTCCCACAAGGGGTAGGCAGAGGTGTATAGGTAGTACCCACCAACTTTCCGCTAGACATATATTCAAGGTGTAAATTCGCGCCGTCTAGTCGAGGCCTCTCGTGACAGGCGGGCTGGAACATATCTCGCTCAGAGAATCAGCATTGCTATCCAGCGTGGCAATGCTGCTAGTCTTCTTGGCACGTTGCCTCGGGGTACCGATTTGGGACAAATATTTTATCTGTAAGTAGTTAGTTTCAACTGTTCTTTGTTAATATTATTAATTGTTGTTATTGTAAATAAAGAATAAGGTGTAAATTGTAGGTCTTAAATTAAGATTAGGTAATGTTTATAAGTAGTCAAACAGCCGTGCGAATGAAGTTGTGATTGGAAAGAAGAAGGCACGCTATGTTGGTTTGGACCTACAGAAAGGATGAGTAAAGAAAAGTTGACGAAGCATATGAGCTATGCGATAATGTCTAGGCAGAGTGAGACCACGTTCCGACTATCTAGATCAAATCGATCGAACACTTTTGAATGGAACGTCAAGAGCACTCGAAACCGGCGAGCATGTATGAAGAGACTGATGATTATGGTCGAAGCGGAAGAGTTATGTAAGTCTAGAGAGAACTGGCGCTCTCTGCCTGCCTCGTGAGGGACTCAACTTGATGTTATGTATGAATAATCAGTTTTATATGTATGTATGCGCATGCGCAAGTTGGGCATGTTGGGAGTACTCAAAACAGAGCATGTATGAAACGACTGATTAATGTTATGCGATTAGTGAAGTTAACAAAGAACTAATTGATACCAATCGAGGCTTGAACTTGTATACCAACACTTTATCTGTTGTACTTTAACCGTTGCGGTTTCTCCTAGTGTGATTCAAGTTCTTCATGTAAGGTCGGCAGCGCATGAGCAATACCCCTGGTATTGCAAGCGTCCATAGGCGGCGGTAACCGCTTACCAACAGGCAGACTGTATGCTTGTTTACTACTTGAGGGGTATAAAAAAATCATAGGTACAAATAAATTTCGGCTTCATGCCACAGGGTGGGTTTCCTTCATGGGGTGGTTTTAAAGCCTACCCAGTTCAATTATTCACTCATTTCCAGCCGACCACAGAATTAAATGGCTTAATATTTTGTAACGCCATTTTTCTTCAGCCTTGAATAAACAACGTTAATATTATAGAAGGTTTCTTGAGAAACTTTGTATCTCGGAGAGAAATTGCTTTTGAAAGAACATTTATTTAAAGAACGGCCGTGGTGGCCGAGTGGTTCGAGTAGCTGCCTGCGACACAAAGATCGCAAGTTCGAATCCCGTCTGTACCAATGAGTTTTTCAGAACTTAAGTACAGTGATTCGTCACACCACGAGCTGTACGGTAAAGGAAAACATCGAGAGGAAACCTGCATACTTCTGAGAAGCAATTGAAAGGCGTATGTATAGTCGTGCTTGAGTAACGGCGATGGACTCGCCATCTGTCACGTTAGCAACTAAAATATATCTCTTTAAAGCGGGTGTAACCAAACTTAGTTTATATTTATTCTTATCGTTTTCAGTCTCAACTAGATCAACCAAACGGAAGTCTAGATTAATCTGTAAATAAAGTTAACTGTAATTTTACGTACGATAATATATTACAGCGGTGTAGCATACGCGACTGAACGATAACACGAATTTGCATACGAATGTACGGAAAATAATTTCAGAGCAATTATTTATTGCAAACGGCCTGTGTTTTTGCCTCCATTTTAATTTCAATATTCATTCGACACCCTCTAGAAGTATAACGATACATTTTTTATTTTATACACCAAGAGTGGCAAACAAGCATACGGCCCACCTGATGTGAAGCGGTTACCGTAGCCTAATTACGCTTACGTTACCGAAGTATCACATGCGCGTTACCACTCTGTGTTCGGAGAGATAGATCTGGGTTGGCAGCAAAACACAATAAAATAATCCGCTCCCTCTGCTCCCAACACAGTATCATAATCCTCCCCTCTCCCCAAGAAGCTAATTATTGGAAACCTTAATCATCGCGCAGGAACAGTACTAAAAAAAATGAGTTATTTGGCTACGGCTTTCTATAAGGTGGAGGTCCTGCCCCAGTCGGGCAGCTCCAAATTCGAACGGGAAGCCCGTTATGCCCCACCTCTCTTTACTAACTAATTGGTACCTGTACTAATTGGTACCTGTACTAATTGGTACCTGTACTAATTGGTACCTGTACTAATTGGTACCTGTACTAATTGGAACCTGTACTAATTGGTACCTGTACTTATTGGTACCTGTACTAATTGGTACCTGTACTAATTAGTTCATCTGTAGTACAAAACAGAGATAAACGTTCATATGCTTAAGAAGAATGCTTAAATGTAATCTGGTATGTGTCGTTCAATAAGTGTTCCTTTTGTCCCTTACGTTAAACAGTTTTCTTAATATTTTATATTGGTTTTTTGTTGGTACCAATTAGTATAATAATATAATTTTTATTATATTATTATACTAATTGGTACCTGTACTAATTGGAACCTGTACTAATTGGTACCTGTACTAATTGGTACCTGTACTAATTGGTACCTGTACTAATTGGTACCTGTACTAATTGGTACCTGTACTAATTGGTACCTGTACTAATTGGTACCTGTACTAATTAGTTCATCTGTAGTACAAAACAGAGATAAACGTTCATATGCTTAAGAAGAATGCTTAAATGTAATCTGGTATGTGTCGTTCAATAAGTGTTCCTTTTGTCCCTTACGTTAAACAGTTTTCTTTTCTTGGGAACGGTTGTAACTTTTTAGGTTATATTAAATTTAGAATATTGTGATCTTGATTAAAAAAGGAAAATTTATGTCTGATTTTGATAAACGACAATGGACTCACTATTACCAACATGCCTAAGTGTATGCCACGTTTCTTCTGTCAAGGGTAGAAACTGGTAGAAACTGTAGTTTTGGTTAGAAACGGTAGTGGACTGGTAGAAAACGCCTTCGCCACGTAACATGTCCACATAAGTATGTACTTTAATTGTGCATAAATAACAATATGCCGTCGAAAAGGTCTCTTTTAAGACACTAATTTTAATATATATATATCGCAAATCAACTGGCGTGAATGAGGGCATGATTGTAAAGATGAAGAAAGGCATGATACGTTGGTTTGGACACATAGAAAGGATGAGTGAAGAAAGATTGACGAAACAGATATACAAAGCAAAAGTGTGTGCAAGAAGAGGCAGAGGAAGGCCACGTTCCAACTACCTGGATCAAATAGATCGGACTCTGAAGGACGGGAACGTTAAGAGTACTCGAAACCGACGAGCATGTATGAAGAGACTGATGAATGTGGACGAAGCGAAAGAGATATGTAAGTCTAGAGAGAACTGGCGCTCTATACCCTCTGCCTACCCCGTTAGAGACTTGGCGTGATGATATGTATGTGTGTATGTAATTTTAATATAATAATAATAATAATGAACGTCGGATAATAAATACAGGATGATTGAAAATCGTTTATAAATATTATCCAACCGTGGTCGCTATCTCGACCTATAATATCGGCAATCCGTCAAGCTATGGCTCCGATTTGATCTATCGCTGTTTGCTCCGTGATTTGTTTGCTTCGGATTATCCACGTTTTGCCGAGCTTTCTTATATGGAATTGAGATATATTCTTGTTGACATTATAAGGTCGAGATTAAGCTCCCGTTGTGTCTTCATTTGTGTATTCACCAGCTTTTGCTCGTGGCGTTACTCGCGTCGAAATTGAGACACTGGGTGCACATGTATGTCTATTTGCCTTGTGCCCAAGGAATTCGAGGGAGGTACATACGGTAGGTAGGTACGGTACGGGAGGTATATATAAATAGTTGTTCAAAATCAAAATTTTTATTCAACGCAAGGGACAAAGGGAACACTTTATTGAACATCAAATACTTAATAAAAATTTAACTTACCACCGTTTCCAAGAAAAAAAAGCCTGCCAGAAGAAGAAATGGCGATACAACCTTCCCGGTTTTCTATAAACTTAAATTACCAACAACAACGGAACTGGATAAAATTAAGCACAAAGATAGACTATTAGCTGGATTAACATTTATGGCAGGATATTTTTAAACTGTTAATAAGATTAATAAGAAGAAAGAAGAACTATTACATTATATTATTATTTTAATAAGATGATTTAATTTAAAGATTTAAGAGAAAAGAAAACAGTTGTATTCTATAATAATAATATCCTCACGCCTTCCCACAAGGGTCCCCGAAGGGGTAAGCAGAGGTGTATAGGTAATAACCCACACACCCACTTTCCGCCAGAGGTATATTAGATGCCAACGTGACAGATGGCGAGTCTATTGCCGTTACTCAAGCACGACTATATATACGCCTTTGAATTTCTTCTCAGACGAATGAAGGTTTTCTCTCGATGTTTTCCTTCACTGTAAAGCTCGTGGTGTGTCACTGTACTTAAGTTCAGAAAAACTCATTGGTACAGTCGGGATTCGAACTTGCGATCTTTGCGTCGCAGGCAACTGCTCGAACCACTCGACCATCAATGCTTGTTGTCGTTGTATTCTACACGTATGAATTTTAGGTAACATGATTTTTGTGCGAAAATATGGTCAAAGATTTGTGAACATAGAATGTTTTTTTTTAATAAGCTTCCTATCATTATGTCCTATCACATATTAGAGCTGTCCCAATTTCTAAAACACCTTGTATTCATACAAGATAGTTCGTAAAAGTTAAGAGTATTTACTCATGCGTTGCCCCTTTTATCTAGGAACTTTGTATCTAAATCATTTTACTTCAAGATTTCTACTACGTTAAATTTGACGTTGCTTTGGAACAACGTAACCCAACTGTACAAAGGGAAGCAGTGCACAATTGGCTCAAATGCAATGCTTTATAGACGTTGTCAATGGAACAGACACAAAGTAGAACAAGTAAACAAAATAGATTTGGAGACAAAGGCGTGAAATCACTTGTGTCACACAAGGGCCTGTAAAGAGGAACGATGTGACACCATTTAAATACAACTGGCCATATGGTAGCAATAAAAAAAACACAGTATTTGAATTTGGAACCTGTTATTCGCATCAGAAAATAGATTATTCCTCTTATAGAAGTTAGGTATTTGTGAATGTGAAGATCACGATCATCAAAATCAAGATGAAGAAATGCAGATATAGCTCGAATATTATTTAATGAGGTATTCACTACGAAACATGTTATTTTTTTATCCAAAAGTATTAAAAACAATAAAAATAATATATCCTCACGCCTTCCCACAAGTGTCCCCGAAGGGGTAGGCAAAAGTTTATAGATACCCAAATAGGTACGAAGTACCTACCGGTAGTAACATCGAGAGGAAACCTGCATACGTCTGAGAAGAAATTCAAAGGCGTATGTATAGTCGTGCTGGAGTAACGGCGATGGACTCGCCATCTGTCACGTTGGCACCTAATATACCTCTGGCGGAAAGTGGGTGTGTGGGTATTACCTATACACCTCTGCCTACCCCTTCGGGGACCCTTATGGAGGCGTGAGGATATATTATATTATTATTATATTATAAATTTTAGAAGACCATAAACATAATTACTAAATAAAATAATAAAATGGAATACTTGAAGAACATAAATTAATATGAGAAATAAATTCTTTAAACCCAAAAGATTCGTATCGGTTCTGTATCGTTCATCGTAATTAGGGTCATTGCAGGTGAAGCAAGGACATTCGAGGCGCACAGGGGTACTGTTGGGAAGTTAAACAAACTCAAATGGGAACTTCTGAACTTCCGAACTTGCATTTTCGCCGTGTATTTTAAAATATATACAGTACAGTGTTTCGCCGTGTATTTTGCTTTTACACACTATGTGTACCTATGTGTTACCACGAGCTTTAAGGTGAATAGAAGAAGAGAGATAAGGCATAACGGGTTTCCCGTTCGAATTTGGAGCTGCCCGACTGGGGCAGGACCTCCACCTTATAGAAGTCCGTAGCCAAATAACACTATGTTTTGTGTTGTGTTCCTACGCGGTGAATAAGGTTGCCAGTAATGAGCTCCTTGGGGAGGGGGAGGATTGTTACATTGTGTGGAAGCAGAGGGATTAAACCCATTATGCTGCCAACACACTATAACTCTCCGAACACAGTGTCAACGCGCAAGTGATACTTCGGTATCGTGAGCGTAAACAGGCTACAGTAACCGTTTCCCATCAGGGGGGCCGTATGCTTGTATGCCACTCTTGTTGTATAAAAATAGAAAACCTGGATAAGTTTGTGAAGAAATTCAAAGGCTTATGTAAATCCGTGCTTGAGTAACGGCTATGCACTGCCATTTGTCACATGGGCACTTTTAGTATGTTTATTCTCTAGCCATAAGTGGATGTGTGGATACTAGCTACACACCCCTGCCCACCCCTTTGGGCCCCTTGTGAGACGGCGTGAAAAGGCAATGTATAGTTAAAAAAAAAGTTAAGTAAATTATTGATGGCGTTACCGAATACCCCCTTGCGTTAAAACCGTAGACAAGTTTTATACGCGCCGTGGGTACAAGTATATGGGGTGAGTTGCAACACGAACTTTAAACGAATGCGACTTGTTTGTTCGTCCTCGGACGGCTCCTAATGATTACATTAAGCGGCGTAAATTTGTGCCCTTTTCGGCCAAGTTTTTAATGGATTTATATCGTTAACGCGATAATCCTAATGCGTCAACGATGCTTCACTGCCGATCATAAGTACATACATATCGTCACACCGAGTCCCTAACAGGGTAAACAGAGAGTAGAGCGCCAGTTCTCTCTAGACTTACATACCTCTTTCGCTTCGTCTGCATTCATCAGTCTCGTCATACATACTCGTCGGTTTTGAGTACTCTTGACGTTCCTGTCCTTGAGCGTCCGATCATAAGTAAAATCACGTATTTACGCCTTTACTTAAGGGTCCACGTAGGGGTAAGCAGAGGTAGTTGAACCCCCTCTGTTCGCCGAAGATACATATTAAGTGCCAACGTTGATTGAGAGACCGTTCCCTGTTTTCCTAGTACGACTATACATATGTCGTTGATTTTCTTGTTTAAAATGTATGAAGGTTTCACGTTATATTTTCCTGATATTATATATTAAAGATGTTGAAAGGAGACTTGCATACGCTTGTGAAGAAATGACGTAGGTATAGTCGTGCTTGAGATACGGCGACGAACTCGCCATCTGTCACGTTGGCACCTAAATATATCTTGGGCATAATACGGTACTTTGACCTGCCAAACCCTTCGGAGACCCTTATGGCAAGGCTTGAAGAAGGCATACATACTTATCATCACGCAGAGTCTCTAATGGGGAGGCAGAGAGTATAGAGCGCCAGTTCTCTCTAGAATTACATACCTCTTTCGCTTCGTCCGCATTCATCAGTCTCTTCATACATGCTCGTCGGTTTCGAGTACTCTTGACGTTCCCGTCCTTGAGCGTCCGATCGATTTGATCTAGAAGAAGGCCTATTTAATTTAGTATCCTTAATACTTAGCACGCAATACTTTGAAAGCATATCATAAGCAACCCTTGTCAGTTCAATTTACCTCACAAATTTAAAATAACCCCAATTTATTTGAAAAAGTCTGTTACAACAAAATTAAGACCACATCACCAAGCCTAAGCTCCGCCTTCGGTTAGATGGGAACGGTTGGTAATTACAGGCGCTTGGAGCTTCGAAAGCTGGTTAATTCTGAGCTTATCCGAGCTTCGGCTTTAAATACGGTAGACTGCGATAGCAACAGTATCTTGGCGAATCTATTTTACGTTTTTACCAATACTCTTCAGAATGTTCTAATGTTACTGAGTCTGTTATTTTCAGAAAACGGGTTCGATTCCCGCCGGGCGGCATTTGTGTGATGAAAACGAGTTATATCTTAGTCCCAGATGCCCTATGTATTTATCCTCACGCCTTCCCACAAGGGTCCCCAAAAGGGTAGGCAGAGGCCTATAGGTAGTGCCCACGCACCACTTTCCGCCAGAGATATATTTTAGGTGTCAACGTTACAGATGGCGTAACTATGGATAATTGTGCTGAATACCACATAAAGATGTTTACCAATGACATAAAAATACATTTTATTCCAGAACACTGTCTACCCATGAGGTCAAATTTCACGAAGATGAAACCGCGGAGCACGGCGAGTAACAAAAATGAATCAGTTAAATAGTTTTAATTCCTGAGAATAAAACGTATCACTGCGTTTTAATTAACTGTTATATAGGACGGCCTTGCACAGAACTAAATTGTTCTTATTTAATTGCAATTAACAATCCCTGGGCGGGCCCCTATTTATTCCGTACGGTGTCTCTAATTGATGTATGTTAAATTTATAATATTACATTCATATCGGCCCTTCGCGGGATAGGTAGGCAGAGTAATATATACAACAGAATTGAATACAGTTTTAATATCCTACTTTATATATCTCTATATAAATATATCTACCTACCTATACACCTCTGCCTACCCTTTCGGGGACGATTTAAGCATTTATAATATTATCTGTCACGTTTGCACCTAATATATCTCTGGCGGAAAGTGGGTGTGTGGATACTACCTATACACCTCTGCCTACCCATTCGGGGACCCCTGTGGGAAGGCGTGAGGATAATATTAGTAGGATAGTTAGTTTTAAAGTTGTTTTTTTGTATTAATATTGGTTTTTAGTGTGAATATAGTTAATTATTGTTATTTTAAATAAAATAAATATATATCCTCACGTCTTCCCACAAGAGTCCCCGAAGGGGTAGGCAGAGTTGTAAAAGTAGTACCCACACACGCACTTTCCGCCTGAGATATATTTTAGGTGCCAACGTGACAGATGGCGAGTCCATCGCCGTTACTCAAGCACGTCTATACATACGCCTTTGAGTTTCTTCTCAGATTTCCTCTCGATGATTGCCTTCACCGTAAAGCTCGTGGTGTGACTAATCACCATACTTAAGTTCAGAAAAACTCATTGGTACAGTCGGGATTCGAACTTGCGTTCTTTATGTCACGAGCATTTACTCGGCCAACACGGCTCATAGAATAAATTATTGTTTATTAAAGAATATACTTTTAACGTCCATTAAAACATAGCTCGAGACAGTGAGTTTATCTGCATGGAAATTAATCTCACAGTTTAAGTGGGACTATTTCTTTGAGTAGGGTGTAGGGACGCCCGATACGGTCTCAGGTGGGCCCAATTGTGGGCCTAAGCCTACCCTGGCCTATGCCGTCAACTTGTCAAAGTGGATCTCCGATGTCGCCGGCAAAACCTAAAGCATTGATTTATCACACTGCCGCTACTATAGGGAGCTTGCCTATGCCCAGTCACTCTTATCTTACTCAGGTTGGTTGAGGAGTGGGGGTATAGCTTGATAAGCCGTGGTGGACGGGTGGTTCGAGAAGTTGCCTGCGATACAAAGATTGCACGCTCCAATGCCGACTGTAACAATGAGTTTTTCTGAATTTAAGTACAGTGATAAGTCACATGCGATCTTTGCTATGAAGGAAAATATCGAGAGGAAATGTGCATACGTTTGAAAAGAAATTCCAAGACGTAGATATTGAGTGACGACGATGGATTCGCCATCTGTCATCTTGGCACCTAAAATAAATCTCCTACGGAAAATTGGGTGTGTGGGTACTAGCTACACACCTCTGCCTATCCCTTCGGGGACCCTTATGGGAAGGCGTGGAGATATGATAAGAGCTTGATAATAGTCCCTGCCACAGTCGTGTGCCACAGCAGTAGTGCCTTTGCTAAATTATAGTGGGTTCGATTCCCGCCTACTAACCTCCTCCTACCTGACCTACCCCTTGTGGCAGGCGTGTAGAGTTATTATTATGTATACATACATATACTCACGCCGAGTCCCTAGAGAGGCAGAGAGTATAGAGCGCCAGATCTCTTTAGACTTACATACCTCTTTCGCTTCGTCCACAATCTCTTCATACATTCTTCTTATCATTTATATTTCCTCATAAAGTATTTAAATTATCAGTCTGTGGCTAATATAAATATGCGCTTTATGAGCAACACCCAGTTTTCGTCAGTGATACATTAAGCTGCCGATATGGTCGTCCAAACGGTCTAAAAACTTCTTTATTCCGTGACATTTTAATTTCCCAGCGAAGAAAACCATTTAAAACGGCAATAAAACCCTCAACAGGCGTAGAACATATAAGTGTAATAAATGTAAGGGCAATATACATTCAGCAGCGACAGGACACAGATGTAGAGAGAATGGATGGTGCAAATATAACTGTTAAAGATTGACGTAACAGATATACAAAGAAAAAGTGTGTGCAAGAAGAGGCAGAGGAAGGCCACGTTCCAACTACCTGGATCAAATAGATCGGACTCTGAAGGACGGGAACGTTAAGAGTACTCGAAACCGACGAGCATGTATGAAGAGACTGATGAATGTGGACGAAGCGAAAGAGGTATGTAAGTCTAGAGAGAACCGGCGCTCTATACTCTCTGCCTACCCCGTTAGGGACTTGGCGTGATGATATGTATGTATGTAAAAATTGTTTAACATATAAAAAAAAAAGTTTTACTTTATCAGTTTACATATATTGATAATCTATAGTAGATTGAGAACGCTCTTCCACCGAATTTGATTTTACATAGTTTTTTACCTCACGCCTTCCCACAAGGGTCCTTGAAGGGTAGGCAGAGTTGTATAGGTAGTACCCACACACCCACTTTCCGCCAGAGATATATTTTTCGTATCGCCGTTACACAAGCACGACTGTATATACGCATTTGAATCGCTTCTCAGACGTGTATGCAAGTTTCCTCTCGATGTTTTCCTTCACCGCAAAGCTCGTGGTGTGACTAATCACTGTACTTAAGTTCAGAAAAACTCATTGGTACAGTCGGGATTCGAACTCGCGATCTTTGTGTCACAGGCAACTACTCGAACCACTCAACCACCACATACAATCAAATATTTATTTACTTCGTATCCAAAGAGGTTTGTCCATGTTTTCCTTTACCGTTAAGCTTGTGGTGTGACAAATCACTGCTCAAGTTAAGACAAACTCATTGACAGAACTATAAAAAGTTCTGGTTCACGAGCTGGGAGAGCACCATCTAGTACTTAGTAGTCTATGTAGTGGATGCTATTTAAGGTGGAAATACGTTCGATTTCCTTTATAGCACCGCATAAAGGTGTGGGTATAATACGCGGTGCAACGGTCCGTTTTCTCCTCGAAGCTATTAGACTCTACAATCAGACGTAGGTTAGTTTATTTAATTTGTACTATTAAATGTATCTTACTCTTTTGATAAGAAGCTAATTTTCGTAGTGATAAACATACTTTATTTACAATAACAACAATTAACAATATTTACAAATAACAGTTGAAACTGACAAACTGTTGAAAACCGATAAAATATTTGTCCCAAATCGGTAACACGAGGCAACGTGCCAAGAAGACTAGCAGCATTGCCACGTTGGATAGCAATGCTGATTCTCTGAGCGAGATATGTTCCAGTCCGCCTGTCACGAGAGATCTCGACTAGACTGCGCGAGACCTCTTTAAAAAGATGGTGAGCCTCAGGACCCCAAGGCCCCAGAGTTTCAACCGCAAATGCAGCAAATATGTAACTTATAGTGATTAACAGTTAGGTATAGCTATGTCTATTTGGCATTTCTTAGTGTCTGGACTAGAGGCTTTTGGTCTCGCCATTGCTAGGCTTTGAAGCAAATGTTCCTCGAATTGACATTCAAGAGAGTACATTTAAAAAACGTCTGGTCTGTATTACTATAAGACTGAAGACGTATACCTAAGCCATTGAATTTATAATTAACTAGCTGACCCGCCCAGCTTCGCCCGGGTTAAAAAGTAAAACTTCATTAAACACGATCGTAGCGCCACCTATCGGGTCCAATTGTGATGTAAGCTATTCTATCTTTTTAAGTTAGATCAAACTGCACACGGTGTGCAAATTTGATTGAAATCGGTTAAGTAGTTTAAGAGCCCATGGCGGCCAAACAACGTGACACGTAATTTATTTAAATTAAGATAAAAGCACTGAAGGATGGTAACAAATATAATTGGCGAAAACCTGCCTAATTTTTCGGGGGGTATTCGGCGGCGCTAGAGCGATACTCTTAATGTTACAAAGGTCAATGGAAGGTGGTAACCGCTTATCATCAGGCGAGACGCATGTTTGCCTCCGGTAAAAATCTGTACCAATAAAGTGCTCCAGTTAAATTTTAATTAAGCAAAGACCAAGCATGTTTTGAGAATACTTAATACCTATCAATCCTGTTGAATTCGCAGCTGAACATCGACCAATATCGGCTCATTAATTATTACTATAACGAGAGTGCTGCCTTTAAAACATGCCGCTCTGTTATTTAACTGTGTACATTATTTAGCAATAATTTATCATGATTACTTGTTACGTTCGTGCGTGCCAATTATAATTTACCTACGAATCAAGTATTTAAAAAGAATTTAGGTTCACTTAAGTAAGCGGTAATTAAGTACAGAATATATATGCACAATGAGCCGTGGTGGCCGAGTGGTTGACTACACAAAGATCCCAAATCCGCAAACTCGAATTCCGACTGTACCAATGAGTTTTTCTGAACTTAAGTACAGTGCGTAGTCACACCATGAACTTTACGGTGAAGGAAACCTACATGCGTTTGAAAAGAAATTCGAAAGTGTATGAATAGTCGTGCTTGAGTAACGGCGACGGACTATTTGTCACGTTTACACCTGAAAGACATCTCCGGCGGTGTGTGTGTTGTGACTGACTACCTACACACCTCTGCCTCCCCATCAGGGACCCTGTAGGACCAAATAGATTCTTTATAGACATATCAGAGGTAAGCGGCGAAGCATTTATTAGACACTGTACATTTGGGAAGATGATTTGATATATTCGATTTATTAACATATATTATTATTGTTATTGATGAATCGTTATAGTTACCTATAAGAAGGGATGCTAGATGGGAAGCCGCTTATATAAAAATATTTTAGATTTATTAGATTAGAAGGGTACTCGAAACCGACGAGCATGTATGAAGAGACCGATGAATGTGGACGAAGCGAAAGAGGTGTGTAAGTCTAGAGAGAACTGGCGCTCTATACTCTCTGCCTACCCCGTTAGGGACCTGGCGTGATGATATGTATGTATGTAGATTAGATTTTCTGTGATGTTTTTTCCATAAAATGTATAATTATTATCGCTTGAAGGTAATTCAATGCCGATGACATCTCAAAAGCTTAATTTTCGATCTCATTTTTGCTACTCATTATTTAGTTATTATTGTTTCCACAATTACAACAACACGAAGTCGTATTACACCTAAAAAGTAAGCTTTTGAAACCCTAAAGTTGAGGTGCCAGTGCGAGCGTTAATAGAGCAAACATATTTTATTTCTTTTTATTTGTGAATATCATATTTTGTTTTTAAAGTTACGTTTGTTTGTAATGAAATATAAACATTTACCTGTGTCTGAAAAAAAAACGGCGAATGACCCCAAGGCATTAGGAGCATAATATAAATAATAATTAGGCAGAGGTGTATAGGTTAGTAACGTGGCCAAATATGAAGACCCATCGTGAACCCTTGGAGGTAAGAAAGCACTTTTAAGCCGATTGAGGGTAATGAGCTGATTAGGGAGCGGAGTTGTTTTTTATTGTGTCGGCAGCAGAGGGATTAGTCCTATTATGCGCCCAACACAGTATATATAACTCAAGAAAACAGAGTGGTAAAGCGCAAGTGATACTTTCGGTTTTTTGTTTTCTTTTATTTTTTTTTTATTTTTTTTTTCTTCAGTAAACATACATAAGTGCCATCACGCCGAGTCCTTAACGGGGTAGACAGAAAGAGTAGTTCCATACCTCTTTCGCTTTGTACACATTCATCAGTCACTGGAGTCTCTTCAACGTCCCATGATCTATCTCCTTCCCCATGTGACTCCAATCAATACCGAATCTGCATTCTGTTTGCTTCTTTGAAGGTTTCAAGGGTCAAGTCGTCGGCCATTGTCGCTGATGATGGAGCCCCACCCAAAAATCCCCTGGCTAGAATAAATTAATTTCAACTCGCCGTTAATTGAGAGGGCGCGGGAATTCTTGTGATCCTACAGAGGGCACCTCATTATTTATTCTTATAATGCCAGCCCTTAACCCGACAGCTTTTGGGTTAATTTGGCAAAGGTTTGCGACTAAAAATTCGTGCTTAGAAAATTGAATATTGTTTCAACGTTAAAAGCAATTTTAACTAACGCTTCAGCTATATTCGGCTGGGTGGTGAAGTTAATGCCAGTAAGCTAAGGTCGGCCTGTTGAATAGGCTTTATTTTTTAAGGTTTCTAAGAGGTTTTAGAGGAGTTTCCTTATGCGACCGCTCATATGAGGGAGAAGGTCCCCTTTGAAGTTTCCTAGTCCTAGTAGAAGAAGTCCTAATCAAGGTTGTTTAGGGTTACTTACTTACATATTGACGACGCTGCGTTACTGCAGCGTCGTCAATATGTGAGAGAAACCTTTGGAATTGCAAATTTACCCTAAAAAAACTAGATAGATATATAAATACAGTCAAATCTTAGTATTATCAGAGAGACTCGCATTTCATTGGCACCTTAATCTCTGCCTTTCGGGATCTTTATCGAACGGGTGACGATAGGCCGAGCTCTTTTCTCGTCGTATCTTTTTGGTATGAAAAGAGTACTGAAGACTAGTGCAGATTGGAAATGGCATATTTTCATTTTATCTGCACTCAGCTGCTAAGACAACCAGTCGCAATAACATAACGCAAGAATACAATACTCGGCAACTTCATATCGAGTGTTCCGCTCTGAACGTAGCACTGTACATACGGTCTGAAGTTTCTAATCTAGACTACCAGTTTCATTTGCTATGTGGGGTGCATTCACACCGAAGTGTTTTCTTTCGAACATCAACATTTTATCGAATGTATTCTAATGCAGCCCACTGCTGGACATAGGCCTCCCCTAATGAGCGCCATAGCGCCCTGTCTTCAGCTTGCCGCATCCAGCATCTGCCACTACATGGACTAGAGTGGGCTGATGATGATGATGATTCTAATGCAGCCGGTACAATCCGTTGTAGCAATGCAATGATTTTTCCTTCGAATTAAGACTTATAATAATAATAATAATATCCTCACGCCTTCCCACAAGGGTCCCCGAAGGGGTAGGCAGAGGTGTATAGGTAATACCCAACACCCACTTTCCGCCAGAGGTATATTACGTGCCAACGTGACAGATGGCGAGTCCATCGCCGTTACTCAAGCACAGCTATACATACGCCTTTGAATTTCTTCTCAGACGTATGCAGGTTTCCTCTCAATGTTTTCCTTCGCCGTAAAGCTCGTGGTGTGATTAATCACTGTACTTAAGTTCAGAAAAACTCATTGAAATTGGAATTAAGACTTACCTAAATATATCCTCACCAAATTTTTCATAAAGCTCTTGGTGTGAAAATCACTATAATTAAGTTCGACTCATTGGTCGGGGTTAAAACCCCGAACTTAACTCTTCAAATTGACTGAATAGGGAAAAACTAAGGAATTTCTTTCATCATCGTCAAGAGTAAACGCCCACTGCTGGGTATTGGCTTTCAATTTAAAACACAACAGCGATCAGTTCTTTATCGTCAGCACGGAAATTGTATAGGAAATAAAATCCTACTAGGCCATCTGTCACGTTGGCACCTAATATACCTCTGGCGGAAAGTGGGTGTGTGGGTACTACCTATACACCTCTGCCTACCCATTCGGGGACCCTTGTGGGAAGGCGTGAGGATATATTATTATTCCTACTAGGATTATGTTATGTATGTATGTGTATACTAGTGAAGATGTTCGTTATCTCTCCTCCTCCGTCCCCTTACACGCAATATCGACTGTACGGAATTATATGAGATTTGGCACAGAGATAGATTATTAGTTCGATTAAAACATAGAATATGTTTTATTACAGAAAAATCTGGGAAAAGAACTCGTAAATTACACAAAATTTTACGCGGTTGAATACGCGGGGCAGAGTTGAAATACATAAGTTACTTTGACAACCTCGTAATGGAATTGTTTCCTCGACGTAGTATATGGATGCTACCTAATCCGCACAAGGGTTAACCTTTTACGTCTGGTAGATGAACCCTCCAACAATGACAAATAGTTCAATTCTCGAAAGTCATAAATTAAAACTGATATAAAACTTGGAAATTGTATACGTTTTACATGAAGTAAGCATGCACACGACAGGTACAATAAATCTTATAGTCTCGGTGACATAAATAATACTGCATAATTTTTTTATTAAAACCTCAACGGAGCTCAATCCACAGCCTGATCCACTACTGTAAATAATACACAAAGAATACTAAAAGCACTGTTGGAAATTTAATTTACCTAGGTTCTCATTAAATTATATAGTAATTAATTATACAACTTTATTATTTTACAACAATACAAGTATACAGGGTGCCTTACAAAGCAGTACAGTTTTTTTTTTATACAACAAGAGTGGCAAACAAGCATACGGCTCACCTGATGGGAAACGGTTACCGCAGCCTATTCACGCTCACGATACTGAAGTATCACTTGCGTGTTGCCACTCTGTGTGTTTGGAGAGTATAGTGTGTTGGCAGCATAATGGGTTTAATCCCTCTGCTTCCAACACAATGTAACAATCCTCCCCCCTCCCCAAGGAGCTCATTACTGGAAACCTTATTCACCGCGTAGGAACATAACACAAAAAATTGTGTTATTTGGCTACGGATTTCTATAAGGTGGAGGTCCTGCCCCAGTCGGGCAGCTCCGAATTCGAACGGGAAACCCGTTATGCCCTACCTCTCTTGTGTGGCAGAAATATGTCACACAAAAAAAAACTTATATAATAATATATATAAATGAAAAAATACATTACAAGTTAACAAATAATAATATCTAAATAAATACCTGACAATTCTAAATTACGATTGACTAAATGACGATTCCAAACAAATTGGGCTTGTCCCAAATCGCCGTTACTCAAGCACGACTATACGGTTTTGAATTTCTTCTCAAACGTATGCCAGTTTCCTCTCGAATTATTCCTTCACCGTAAAGCTCAAAGTGCGACTAATCACAGTAATTAATTTCAGAAAAACTCATCGCTACAGTCGGGATTCGAACTTGCAAACTTTGTGTTGCAGGCAACTACTCGAACCACTCGGCCACTACGGCTCTTACTGTCTTTAATAATGTTGTAATTATCTTTGGAGATTTTTGTTTTTATTTATCGTCTTGATGTTATATTTACAATACAACTACTACACTATAACAATACAATATAACACTACAACTTCTAGAATATTACTATATCTGAGACAGCATGTATAGCTCGGCTTCTATGACACCGTGTAGGTATAGCTTTTTCGCGTGTACCCAATTACGCTTCGGTGTAAATGCACACCTGGTTACTATCTGCTACCTTTCAGGTTATAGAGTATAGATACGTAATCAGCTCGAGGATATTATACCGAACAGTCCTAAGTTCGTTCCGGCTATGTGAGTTTTCATTGCATTAATTAATTTTAATACTTCCAATGTTTCCGTAAATTGCTGTAGTGTTAATATTTCAGGACTGAACTTCAGGCTTATATTACTTTAGTTCACATATATATATATATATATATATATATATATACATCTTATAAACTGCATACATTTCCTCTCGATGTTTACCTTTACCGTAAAGCTCACGGTGTGACTAATCACTGTACTTAACTCCAGAAAAACTCTTGTCAGTCGTGATTCCAACTCATTGGTACTTTATCCTCACGCCTTTCCACAAGGGTCCTGAAGGGGTAGGCAGGGGTTTATAGGTAGTACCCACACACTCATTTTTCGAAAGAGATATGTTTAAGGTGTCAACGTGACAGATGGCGAATCTATACATACGCCTTTGAATTTCTTCTCAGACGTATGCAGGTTTCCTCACGATTTTTTCATTTTATAAATTTTTAAATTAATAAAAATTTAAAATAAAGGTCATAATATTTTTTTTGAACAGACAGACAGTTATACCATAAAACCTGTATCCTTGTTTAGTTGAAAAGCACGAACCATTGTAACCTACCGAGTTACCGTGTGCGGTGCTTGGTTTTCATCCCCATTAACTACGGCTTGCATGTCTGGGGGCAATGTATGCCTGGCTTTGAGCCTAGATAAGATTAGCTTAAACACTGATTAAGTGCTAAATTTAACGGCCACATAGTGTGTAATGTACTGGTCTCATATTGAATTCATTACGCGTGTAGCGTGGCTTTATATTGCTACTACATAATTCCTTTTATTTGGTATCATAATCTATGTTTCCCTAGGTTTCACTCGTGCCAAATTCCTTACGCCCGTGTTCGTTTCTTTCTGTAATTTCTTAGTATTAATCTAGCTAATAAATCTATTTCTGTGACTAAATTTATTCCGTTTTGTGATCTTGTTAGTATGTCTGGACTACTGTGAGAAGACGGTATGAAAGCGTGTACATATTAGTGTAAGTGGCATTGGCCGTTCTAATATGAAATATAAATAAATAAATAATGTTGTTATCATATTTTAATTGGGAAGATAACTAACTATAAGATATAGATATAATAAGATAAGATAACTACATTACTTCCTCTAGCCTTCGTATAAAAAAATAATCTCCAAAATCGTTTCACCCAGTCGAAAGTTAAAAAAACAAACATTAAAAAAATACAGTCAAATTGAGAACCTCTTTTTTCGAAGTCAGTTAATAATAGTATCCGCCAGTGAGAGTTCCGTCATAATCGGTTAAGACGTTTCGGAGGTTTGCTGAAATAAGCAGACATATAGAAAAACAAATCGATCGACAGACTTTTTATATAAATATTTTTTGTTATCCTCACGCCTTCCAACATGGGGTCCCGAAGGGGTAGGCGTAGGAGTCCATCGCCCTTACTCAAGCACGACTATACATACGCCTTTGAATTTCTTCTCAGACGTATGCAGGTTTCCTCACGATGTTTTACTTCACCGTAAGGCTCGTGGTGTGACAAACCTTAGTACCTTCATATTACCACGCCTTCCCATAAGGATGAAAAATGTTTCTTGCAACTTCTTTGCATAATAAATCGCCACGGTCGATTTAAAGTCGATATTTTCAAGCTTAAAATGCGTATTGTGTTGTACTGTCATTGTGAGGTATTCACTAGTTTTTGCACACTGCTTCGTCTGCGTACGAAACTGTTTTATCGTAATAATATATCCTCACGCCTTCCCACAAGGGTCCCCGAAGGGGTAGGCAGAGGTGTATAGGTAATACCTACACACCCACTTCGCCAGAGGTATATTAGCTGTCAACGTGACAGATGGCGAGTCCATCGCCGTTACTCAAGCACGACTATACATACGCCTTTGAATTTCTTCTCAGACGTATGCAGGTTTCCTCTCGATTTTATCCTTCACCGTAAAGCTCGTGGTGTGACTAATCACTGTACTTAAGTTCAGAAAAACTCATTGGTACAGTCGGGATTCGAACTTGCGATGTTTGCAGGCAACTCGAGCAACTCGGCCACCACAGCTCGAATTTATTATTTATACATACATACATACATATAATCACGCCTCTTTCCCGTAGGGGTAGGCAGAGACCACTTCTTTCCACTTGCTACGATCCTTACATACTTCTTTCGCTTCATCCACTTTCATTATTCTTCTTATACATGCTCTTCGGTTTAGGGTACTCTTGACCTGACCTTTTTTCAAGACGTCCCTAATTTTATATGTGTTCATATACAGGGTGAGCTGAAACTACTTGCATACAGAGCCCCAGTAGCCACAACATCCAGAACTCTCCTCGAATGTGCAAAACAAAAGAGCAATATCTGCACAGGAAATTAAAAACTCTTGTACACGTGTTGTGCCTTCTGTATTGAAACATACTATTCAATTCAATTCTGGACTGAATTCTGAACGAACTAAAAGATAACCCAAGTGAGCGTACGCTTGTTTTAAAGTTAGCAAGTGGAAACACATTGGAAATGTATGGAAAATAAATTTCGATTCGTAGTTCGAAGTTAGAGTTGTGGTGGCCGAGTGGTTCGAGCTGTCGCCTTCAACGCAAAGATTGCAAACACTAATCCGGACTGTACCAATGCGTATTTTGAACTTTTGTACGTACGTATCATCACGCCGACTCGGTAACGGGGTAGGCAGAGAGTATAGAGCGCCCGTTCACTGTTGACTCACATACCTCCTTTGCTTCGTCCACATTCATCAGTCTCTTCATACATGCTCGTCGGTTTTGAGGTCGGCCTTCCTCTGCCTCTTCTTGCACAAACTTTTGCTTTGTATATCTATTTCGTCAATCTTTCTTCAATCATCATGTACTTACTTATGTACGGTGATTAATCACGCCACGAGCTATACAGTGAAGGAAAGCATCAAGAGGAAGCCTGTATTCATTTGAGAAGCAAATAATAGACGTGTACATCGTACGAAGAAATTTCAATTTCTCATAGTAACTTCCCGAACGGTAAATCTCGTGTTTAAGTTGCAAAAACTTAATGGTATCCACCGGGATTTGAACTCATAAACTCGCAGACATAAACCCCTCATCCACTACGGGTCTTCATCGACATAAACTGCATTCATAAAAAAAACAGTAGAACAGCATTCCTTTTTCAAATCCAATTGAGTCACGTGATGCAATAAAATGGCGGCCACAATTAGGCGGCGGCACGTTACAAACAATTCCGTTAATTCAGCAGAGGCAAGCGCCGCTATTGCGTCAATAACAATAAAACACTGCTTTCACGTATTTATGTCCAGAAATGAATTTTATTTTCGCTCCCGTCCGTGCTCGGCGCTAGTAGGATGTGATGCGGTAATCTTAAAGAATAGGTCAATTCAAATCAAATCAAAATATTTTTATTTCACATTGGCCTAGATGGGCACTTATAAAACATCGAAAAAGGTGCACGGTTCGGGTTGGGCGTTTCCATGGAGAAGAACCGGCATGAAACTCCATGATTACTCTTTTCAAATCATTAGGTATACAATAATAATATTTTAAAGGAAAACGTCTGAAAAGCAATTCAAAGGCGTATGGATAGTCGTGGATGTACGTATACTATAAAAAAAAATATTCAAAATTTTTTGTAGCAGCCGTAATGGTTGAGTGGTCAAGCACTTTCATGGTCGTCTCGTGTATTTGACATTGTTTTTCTATATACATTACTGACTAGCGGCCCGTCCCGGCTTCGCACGGGCGGACATTTATTTTATAAACATTTTGGCATAATCCTTTTTTGCAATTAAAATAGCCTATATTAATCAGTGATAATGTACAATTCAAATGGTGAAAGATTATTTAAATCGGTCCAGTACTATTTGAGTTGATTCCTTATAAACATACTTATATAAAAAAAGCCGTGGTGACCGAGTGGTTCGAGCAGTTGCCTGCGACGCAAAGGTCGCAAGTTCGAATCCCGACTGTACCAATGAGTTTTTTCTGAACTTAAGTACAGTGATTAGTCACACCACGAGCTTTACGGTGAAGGAAAACATCGAGAGGAAACTTACATACGTCTGAGAAGAAATTCAAAGGCGTATGTATAGTCGTGCTTGAGTAACGGCGATGGACTCGCCATCTGTCACGTTGGTACCTAATATACCTCTGGCGGAAAGTAGGTGTGTGGGTATTACCTATACACCTCTGCCTACCCCTTCGGGGACCCTTGTGGGAAGGCGTGAGGATATATATATATATTTAGCATTCAAATGGTGAAAGAATTTTTAAATCGGTCCAGTACTTTTGGAGCCAATTCCTTACAAACATGCTTATATAAAAATCTTTCCTCTTTATAATTTTATTATTATTATAGTATAGATTACAAACAATATGATATCTGCTGTTTGTATTTGCCATATCCTTTCAAAACATTATACATCCATGCCAAAAAAGAACGTGCATTATGAACGTGATACCTACATATACTTCGGACCTTTCCAATATACGACCCCTGGACGGATATATATTATTTTATGATCTGTGGCAAAAAGGCCTATCTACTTACACAGTCGCTTGGCTATTTGTCAGAATGGTACGTGCCTCGGTTTTTTTACATTTGCTTTGTTATTATCCTGTTTTTCGGATAAGAAATGAAATAAATTCAGATGGTTGTTTGTTAAAATGTTGAAGATCTCTGTTACCTAAATGGTCGAGACGTTCAAATAAACTTTCATTGTATCTTGACAGGTTCACTCTGCTATTCTGCACTATTATTTTTTTCTGAGTTTGTATTGAAATGTCATTTACGCTACCATTTGTAAAGAAACTGACAGACATACATAATGTTCTGTATATATCTATATCTATATATATATATATATATATATATATATATATATAGAACATTATGTATGTATTGAATATATTGTATATAAATTTATATATTTCTATATATATATATAAGATAGATAACATATCATTACTCCAAGTCACGCCGTCTCACAAGGGTATCAGGGCATCAGATAGATAAAGTTCCAAGGTAAAGTTGGAAATAGAACTTGCAATCTACGTGTTGCTGGCAACTACTCGAGCCTCCCAGCCACCTCGACTAAAAATTCGATGAAAATAGATCTAAAAAAATACATCTAAGCAAACACACCCCCTGTGGGGCACGGACCATGGCTTAGAGCTGTGCTGGACTGATAATTTTATTTATATTCTAGCTGCGCCCGCGAATTCGTCTGTGTGGTATTTAACAAAAACAATATTGTTCATTTTCCAAAATAAAAGTAGTTTAAGTTATTCATTTTAACATCAGCTATCTGCCAGTGAAAGTCCTGTTAAAATCGGTCCAGCCGTTTCAGAGATTACCCGGATTAGACGGAAAGATAAAAAAAAATTTTTTTTTAAATTTTTTATATATATTATTTTGGTATATTTACCGTGTACCTATATGCAATGAGTAAAAAGCGATTTTTTTTTATATTACAAACAGACCCCACAATTGTATTTACTTGTTTATATTTCGGGGTGGGAAACCCAACGGCATATACCATACGACGAGTATATAGTAGAAATACTCATACGATCTCCATCATTTCGTGTTGTAAACGTCGTGTAACGACATCTAGTGATCGACATATAAAGCCGAATATAAATATTTGATGGATGGTTGCCGTAAAAGTAAAATGTTCCTCAAAATGTTATTATCATTGCAATTTTATTTTCTTAAGGAGATAAGTTTTTATTTCCTTACTTAAAACATTAAATGGTAACGATAATTAAACGGATAACAGACATTGTTAATTCTGGAAGCATCTTGTTAATTACTTTAACAGTGTCTGCATTTTAAGGAGATGTATAAGAAATAGAAATTTTGTGTTAAATATTAATGTTCCCTTTTTGAAAAACACTTACCAAAGAATGTACTTAACGTCATGGCGTTTTAACTTTTTTCTATTGGTCAACCTATTGAGGGTCAGAAGCGTACTGGAAACCAGCCAGTAGCTATGTGTGAAGATAAAATAGATGTGAAGTTATTTGAATGATGGCCATGCATGACAATGAATTGCTCCTCCTGTACAGAATGTATATTTAATTTTATCATTTATTACCGTTATGTAAAAGGGAATAAAATGTTAAAAGGGAAAACCGGGGGTTTTTCTTGGCAACGATGGTAACTTAAGTTTTAGGAACGAAGTTCCTTATCGCGCGTTGTGAAAGGGGGCTAGACGGAAAAAATTCTTACGAAAAGTTGTCACGACACTTTTTGCTATAGTAAGCTATTGTCAGCTGTGCGGCGTCGCATGTTTCTCTGTCTGTCTCTCTTTCTCTTATAGAAAGCAAGCCAGATATTTTCACTTCTATTTCGCATCATCATACATACATACACACATTCATACATACATACATACATACACACATACATACATACATACATACACACATACATACATACATACACACATACATACACACATTTCTATTATATTTTAACTTCGTTCCATCCGGGTGTCCTGTCCATGACGTTCAATGTAGTGTAACGGTATTCAAGCAGCTTATCTTAAGCCTTAGCTAAGCTTTGAATATAAAAAAATCTATTACCATGTGTAATAATAGCAATTTTCGTGATAAAAATACACCTCACATAGGTATACCGATTCGCTCTTTTTCTGGTTCATATTAAGAAGGATCTACATTTATCTGATGTAAATTGCGTGGTGTAAGTTTCAAAAGACAGAGGAAGTTTTAAAAGATAGAGGCAGTTTTAAAAAGATCTATCCTAATAATATTAATATGAATATATTTCGAAATGTGAGAGATGTTTTTCCTCTTCACGTAAGATTTACTGAGCAGAACTAGATGAAATTTGGCAAACAGATAAATATCTTCACGCCTTCCCACAAGAGTCCCCAAAGGCGTAGGCAGAGGTGTGTAGGTAGTACCGGCGTGATTATATGTATATACTAGCTTATGCCCGCGGCTTCGCCCGCGTGGAGTTCGAAATAGTATATTCCTGCTAGAATCAGTTCAGCCGCTATGCCGTAAAAGAGAATCATACTATATAATATTAGAACTTTGAGGTTTTCGGCATTTAAATGTATCCTATGTCCTATTACTAGGTATAAGCAATCACCATTTCAACTATCACCCAAATCGGTTCAGCCGTTTGGCCGTGAAAGAACTGCAAACATCAAAAAATCCAAACTTACAAACATTCACATTTATAATATTAGTAAGATAGTAAGATAAGATATATATATCTATATATAGTGATATAATAAATATGTACATAAGCTTAGTAAAAGTTATTAGTAGTCACTATACAGCTAGGGTGACCGTTTACCATCAGGTTTTTGTTATTTATAAATTAGATTACAATAAAAATTTCATATTACGTATTATTGGTATACTAGTGATATTGTTGGTATACGTTTTATATGTACATACATACATACATACATATCGTCACACCAAGTCCCTAACGGGGTAGGCAGAGAGTATAGAGCGCCAGTTCTCTCTAGACTTACATACCTCTTTCGCTTCGTCCACATTCATCAGTCTCTTCATACATGCTCGTCGGTTTCGAGTACTCTTAACGTTCCCGTCCTTCAGAGTCCGATCTATTTGATCCAGGTTTTATATGTAAATATATAAATGGTTGTATATAAATGACGAGACTCTATTAAAAAGGCGTAGTTACATTGTATGCATGTGAATGACGTCTTATAAACGTGAATCCTACTTATAAATTCAATTTGTACACCATCAATGTGATATAACGCGACTAGATTCTTCAACATTAGCATACCAAAACGAGTTCGTGGTATAACAGACTACCGGGGCATTTTCTTTCCTTATTATTTCTACTTAACTGAAATATGCTTCGTAAAAATTTAAAACGAAAGCGATGATGATTCCACATCGACAAGATGATACTTATATGAATTTGAGTGGTTCTCCTAGTGTTGCATCCTAAGACAGAAGTTATCGCTTACCATATTCAATTAGACAAAAAAGTTGTAGGAGAATCTAAGGAGCCGTGGTGGCCGAGTGGTTCGAGCAGTTGCCTGCGACGCAAAGGTCGCAAGTTCGAACCCCGACTGTACCAATGAGTTTTTCTGAACTTAAGTACAGTGATTAGTCACACCACGAGCTTTACGGTGAAGGAAAATATCGAGCGGAAGCCTGCATACGTCTGAGAAGAAATTCAAAGGCGTATGTATTGTCGTGCTGGAGTAACGGCGATGGACTCGCCATCTGTCACGTTGGCACCTAATATACCTCTGGCGGAAAGTAGGTGTGTGGGTATTACGTATACACCTCTGCCTACCCCTTCGGGGACCCTTGTGGGAAGGCGTGAGGATATTACATTACAAAAAAATCTTAGCCACTCCAAAGGATTGTGACAAAAATAATCACGGTGAGTCTTACATGGGGTAGGCATCAGTAGCGCCAGTTACCTCTGGCCTTACCTACCTACCTCTAGACTTCTTTCGCTTTTAACATCAGACTGCAGTTCTCTCTACCCTAAAAGATCTCTTTCGCTTTCCACATTCATCAGTCTCTTCATACTCACGAGTTTTAACTAGTTTTGACAGTTCAATCCTTATGGGTCCGATAATTTTGTTGGATTTTGTCTTTCTCTTCCTTTTCACCCACACTTTCGCGAACGTTATCCATTTCGAGCGATTCAATACCTAGGATAATAAATCAAAATGTTGAAAATATTTTTTAAGTATCCTTCGTTTAAATGCCTGAAAGAAAAACCTTCGGAGTGGTTGTCATTACGCGACAATTATGAAAAATGATTTCGACCTGAAATTCATGAGGTGGACATTTTAAATACAAAGGACAAAGGACAAAAATCACCTCCCATTAGTAATCGTGAGATGATAAATACAAGTTTGTAAACAGGTATATATTGTTTGGTGACTGGTCCCGTACATTTTTTTATATCACTTGGGTGGTAAACAAGTCTGCAGCCAGCCTGGTGGTAAGCGGTTCCCGCCGCCTATGGACGCTTGCAACACCGGGGGTATAACACGCGCGTTGTCGACCCTGCAGGAATCTTTTCACCCCCTTCTTGAAGAACTCCATGCTGTTCTCTCTAGGGAAAGCCTCAACGGAGCTCATTCCACAGCCTGAGCGTACGCGGAAGGAAACTCCTTTGTAAACGCGCATTGCGAAACCTTTGTGGTTTCTTTGTCGATACTCACCTTTAGATACGTCTCCCAACAAGGGTATCCGAATGCCTAGGTAGACGTGTGTTCTTAAGGTGTCAATGTGTTAAGTTCATTGCGGTTTCTCAAGCACGACTTTAAACACTTGCTTAAATTTCGTATTCAATGTAGACCTCATTTTTTATTCGCCGTGAAGCTCTTCGTATGTCTTACTTCGGACAAAACGGTCTTTATCATTACTGCTCTTGTATATCTTAAATATCTTCACGCCTTCCCATTTTCGCCTCCAAAGGGATAGGCAGAGGTGTGAGGATAGTACCCATGCATCCTCTTTCCATCGGGGATATATTGCGAGTCGAATACGTCTTTGAATTTCTTCTCAAACTTATGCAGCTTTCCTCATAATATTTTCCTTCACCGTAAAGATCGTAGTTTGACTAATCACTATTTTAGAATTACCTTATTGTGTTTTATCATCAAAAATATAGTAGAAAGTTTAATAAACGCCAGCGGAACCCCAATGGAAACTGGACAAAGCTCTCGGACGAGGGAAAGAAAGGGCGAGTAATTTTCGCGAAAAAAACATCTTTTCAGGTTTTTTCATGCGAAGGACTTAATCAGAATGACGGGGTTCTGATGAATAAAGTTTTTTAAGTACATGATATTACGCAAGGACCCGTAAGGAATGTACTGTTGAGTTTTTACGAAATTTAATCTCTCTTTAAGGGTATTATGGGGTATTTGTCATTTACACGAAAGGGTTACCTCTGCTTGGAAAAATTCTTTTAGACACGTATCTAGGTTAACCACTTACAGTGTAAGGGCAATTCTAAGTTTGTTAGTCGTGTTGTGTAGAGTACCTACAGGTACCCTTACTTTTTGAAGAAGGGTTGGCAGCGAGCGAGCAAACCTTTCATTTCTTTCATTCATTTATTTATATATATATATATACATATATATACATACATATATATATATATATATATATGTATATATATATATATATATATGTAGGTGTGGGTCTAAATGAAATCACTATTTCTTCGGTTTAACTATACTATCATCATGCCGAGTCCCTAACGGGGTAGGCAGAGAGTATAGAGCGTCAGTTCTCTCTAGACTTACTTTCCTCTTTCGCTTCGTCCACATTCATCAGTCTCTAGTATTATTCTTAATTATTAGTATTTTATTCACACGTCGACACGTCTTTTCATTTGTTCTGAGTATACCAGTAACTTACTAAGTCGTGGTAGAAACCGCCTTTGTCCTGGTCTAGCAGTAGGGTCACCGAAGAGTTAGGCAGAGGTCCGCCGGGGTTATATTTTAGGTGCCAACGTGATTGAGGGCGATCGCCGTTTCTCAAGCACGTATGCAAGTTTCCTCTCGATGTTTTCCTTCACTGTAATGTTTGAGATGTCACTGTACTTAAGTTTAGAAAAACTCGTCGGTAAAGCCAAGAGTCGAAGTTGCAAGCAACTTGAACCACTCGTCCACCACGGCTGTGACTTTAGTTTCTTTTTATTTTTTGTTGCGATGTTTTCCGCAGTTACTTGTTCGCTAACAGAAAAAGATTTAGACTGGTAACTGACTAGCACGCGATGGTCACGCCAACGCCGACGTACAGTGGTACACAAAAAACTCCGCTTTCGGCGGTCGCCGCGAATACTCGTATCGTAAGAGTACCTATGGTTTACCTTTAATAAAGTATTTTCTTTTATAGTTAGTATATATAATAATTTATCCTCACGCCTTCCCACAAGGGTCCCCGAAGGAGTAGGCAGAGGTGTATAGGTAGTACACACACACCCACTTTCCGCCAGAGGTATATTAGGTGCCAACGTGACAGATGGCGAGTCCATCGCCGTTACTCAAGCACGACTATACATACACCTTTGAATTGCTTCTCAGACGTATGCAGGTTTCCTCTTGATGGTTTCTTTCACCGTAAAGCTCGTGGTGTGACTAAACATATAATATTTGTTAATCCAGCTAATAATATATATCTGTGCCAAATTTCATATAAATCTGTTCGTGATTGAGTAACAAACGCTTTATAAACTTTCACGTCTATAGATACGCTCGTTGTTAGTCGTTACTCGGCTTCATATAAAAAAAAGCCGTGGTGGCTGAGTGGTTCGAGTAGTTGTCTGTGACACAAAGATCGCAAGTTCGAATCCCGACTGTACAGATGAGTTTTTCTGAAATTAAGTATATACAGTGATTAGTCACACCACGACCTTTACGATGAAGGAAAACTTCGAGAGGAAACCTGCATACGTCTGAGTAGCAATTCAAAGGCGTATGTATGGTCGTGCTTAAGTAACGGTGATGGAGTCGCCATCTATCACGTTGGCACCCAATTTTTCTCTGGCGGTAAGTGGGTGTGTGGGTATTACCTATGCACCTCTGCCTACCCTTATAGGAAGGCGTGAAGATATTATATTATTATTACTTTTCCTCATCTGACGGGACCAAACTTGGATCCTAATCAGAACATAGAATCAGAAACTAAATCCAATATTTCTGGGAATCTATTCAATAAACTTCATCGAAGCATTGAAAAGGATTCTGAGAAGGCTGTAAATCAGAAAAGCGTTAAATATACATCGAGGCAGCTTCGGATGGATCGGGTCAAAAGCCCAGTCAAATTAAATTATTCTATTTCTCTGGACATCTGCGAGCATTTCCTGAAATTCGTAAATTGAGGAATTCTTTCGCCGGCGATTTGGAATTACAAAGAGTTGGAGTAATAATATTATTCAGTTTTTTCATAAACGCATAGTGAAGTTAGTTTATTTTCTGTTCTATAAAAATATATCTCTGGCAGAAAGTGGGTACCTCTGCCTACCCATTCGGGGACCATTATGGGAAGAAATGAGAATATATTATTTTTATTTAAATATGCACGTGGTTGCTCGCAACACAGATATTGCAAGTTCGAATCCTGACCGTACTAATGAGTTATTCTGAACACAAGTACAGTGCTTAGTCCACCACCAGCTATACGGTGAAGGAAAACATCAAGGAGCAACCTGTATTACCTTTGGGAAGAAATTCAAAGGCGTATGTACATATAGTCGTGTTAGTGTGTCGGCGATGGACTCGCCACAAAAAATATAAAATACAAAAAATATAAATTGCAATTTAAACACACCTCACTTATCATTTGATGTTGAAATATAGCTAAGAATTAAAATCCAACTTTCGTATTTATTCAATTTGATAAATAAAAATTGTTTCATCAGCTCTATACAGTTACATTAGAGTAAGTATGACCTAATTCAAAAGGCAGGGTCACAAATGTAACAAGGTTGAGACCTTCATTTGGAAAGCATTTTTTTTCTCTTTTAACGTCAAAGCGATGTTTTGATGTTGTGTTTAAGTGCACTTTACGTTTCAAACGTCAACAAATTGAGTAGAGTTAAATTAACCAGACAGTTGTTTGTGAACTGCGTGCGTGGGAAACTGTTAATACATTAAATATGCGTGATACCCTTGATAATTATATCCTTATACACTTGATAGATATTGCAAATAATCCATAGGCGGCGGTAGCCGCTTACCGCATGCTTGTTTGCCACCCCAAGTGGTATAAAGAAAAATCATAAGAGAAATTCTCGTCGTCCCACTTGAGAATATTTAGACTTTTATATAATAATAATAATATATCCTCACGCCTTCCCACAAGGGTCCCCGAAGGGGTAGGCAGAGATGTATAGGTAATACCCAAACACCCACTTTCCGCCAGAGGTATATTAGGTGCCAACGTGACAGATGGCGAGTCCATCGCCGTTACTCAAGCACGACTATACCTACGCCTTTTGAATTTCTTCTCAGACGTATGCAGATTTTCTCTCGATGTTTTCCTTCACCGTAAAGCTCGTGGTGTGACTAATCACTGTACTTAAGTTTTAGAAAAACTCATTGGTACAGTTTGGATTCGAACTTGCGACCTTTGCGTCGCAGGCAACTGCTCGAACCACTCGGCCACCACGGCTCATTTAGACTTTTATTATATTATATCTAGTAGTATATTGTTTCAAAAAATAATATTCAACTGTTATTGGAACTCTATGGCCGATAGCCTATTCCAAATTAAAACTGATAAATACAATAAAATTTAAGTGTCTGCTTGTAATGTCAAAGTTACAGTATTTTTCGTAGCAAAAACACCGTTCGCAAAACACCGAAACCAGATAGCTGATATTATATATAGACCATTGAAGAGTATATAGTATACGCACTGTATTATAATGTACTCTACTGTAGTGTATTGGTAGACTGTACTGTATTCTGGAAGGCTACGTAAGTAATAGTGATTCGTATGTTTTCGTAGACAAAAAAACTTTAATAATAAAAATCGTTCAATCAATTAGATTGTATCCATTCACTACTTATACTGTCTAGACGGCCGTCTAGTTAGAGGTCTTGACTGGGACCCTTGAGGTCGTGGGTTCGAATCCCGCTGAGGGCAGATATTTATCTGATGATCATTTGATTGTGATTAAATTTGACACGCGGGTGCAACCGCGGGAATGAGCTTGTATAGTGTATGAATAACTGAAGGGAAAAAATGGTCGTAAAAAAATGGCGACAGTAATATTTTATTGGCATATGAAACATTATATATACCCTTTAAAATTTAATCACGAGCTATTTGAATAGTAATTCTTGTCGCTTCTATTACCGTGAGGTTTACGACCATATTTTTTTACAGGGTGACCGTGTTGTTCGAGTTGCCTGCAATTAATGCAAGTTCAAATCCCGATTGAATTTTTCAGGACTTGAGTGCATTGATTATTCTGACCACGAGCTGTACCGTAAAGGGAAACATCGAGAAAAACCCAGCATACGTTCAAGATCAAATTCAAAGGCGTATGTATGTATGTATGTATGTATGTATGATGGCGATGGCATCGCCATCTGTCTCGTTGGCATCTAAAATATATCTCTGGCGAAAAGTGGGTGTGTGGGTTCTACCTACGCACCTCTGCTTACCCCACCCTGCACCCTTGTGGGAAGACTTAAAGATAAGATACCTACAATAACTAATTAAATAAAGATACTGCTTACATTGTTTTAATGACCATATTCATCAAACAGACTTTAATATGACATATCCACCGATACGCCTCGGAGTTATATATATATATATGTCGGAGATATTACGATAATAATTAGTAACTCTTTTGATATTTGTCTTAGATTCCGATAATTTAATAATAATAAGTAACTCAATTGATATTTGGGTCGATTAAAATAATTAGTAACTCAATTGATATTTGTGTCGATTACAATAATTAGTAACTCAATTGATATTTGTCGTCTGTTACAATAATTGAATAATAATTAGTCACTCAATTGATATTGTTATAATAGTGAGGTGTGAACGCCGTGACGTAACGAGTCACGTGTTCGGAATCGTTTGGAGGGGGAACTGTAACACTATAAATGTTGGAGAGCGACGATTCTAGACACAGTTGATCACAGTTCATTAGACACAGTTCGTCACAGTTGATTACAGTGAGCAATACAGTTCGGTCCTTCCAAACGGGACCGTTGGTTCACACAACTCTGTTGATAGTTATGTTACTTTGTAACATCGTAATGTGAATTTGTGAATTTGTGATTGCTATTTACCTACATACAATTCTCGTATTGTATCTTCGTGGTTTAATTGCCTGAGACCTACGCCCAGAACCTAACACCAGTACCCAGTACCAGAACATCTCCCACTGATGTTGAGCGTGCCGCCGATCCGATTCCCATCCAAATTGATGTCGACACGCTCACCCTCTCTCCCGCTCGAGTTCCGACATCAGAAGTGGGATTCACTCGGGCATCACAACCACCTACTACCCACGACATTAGCAGCACAAACGGAAAGGCCGGTAGTGGCGGAGCACTACCAAAGCGTCGTGTGGATTATTGTGAGATAAAAGACTTGACAGGCCAGCGTGTATACTCCGGTGAGTCTTATTGAAGCTGGGATTACCCCAGGTTCGAGAGGAATACTCTGTAACATATGAAGCGACTAAACGATGAACCACGTGTTGACGAAAATATGATCAAGAACACGTTGGCGCCTATTAACGTCATGTATCCCATGTTACGTTGCACAGAGGTGAACGGTAGTACGAGCAGCGCGTGGAGGATATACGACTGCTCCGGCTGCAGATCCTGCGCCTACGCAAGGAGAAGAACTTTCTCACTAAAGGCATTGTGTGCGCGCCTTAGAGGAGGCCCTGGAGACTCCCCTAAATGTCCATAGATGGCGCAATCAGGACCCTGACCCTGAGGTTGTCAGACTCACTCAAACTGCGACTTACACAAAAGAAAGTGTTGACACCAAGTAAAATACTGGTGCTGAAGGAACGCTAGCTGAAGGAGACGAGGAATCTTTACAGTGCTGTCAAGGATATGCTGGCGCTGCAGCCCAGCCCTGAAATACAGCTTGTGCTCACTTCGAGAAGAATGAGCCTGTTTAGAGCGATGAATCATCCAACTTCAAATGATCCAGACGTACAGACCCTTTAAGATGCTTGGTGTATGGAGAATTGGGACATCGTAGTGCAGAGTGCCGTTTCGAGGATTGTAAAAAGGTCATGTGATCGTTCCTATTGTGCTAGCTCAATTTCTGTGTTCTAACCACGGCCAAATGCGTCCGTTTTCAAATGTTTCAGGTATGGTGATGTTGGCCATTATGCTAACACGTACACCTGTGCTCTTACTTCCACTGCTGGGAAGCATGGTTCCAGCAACGGCAGTGCAAGCGGTTCCGCTGGCGAAGGCAACACCTGAGCAGCGAGTAACTGCACTAGCAACCAGCGTCGAGTTGACCTGAGTAGCATTGGCAACCCAACTGGACAACTAAACATTTCCGGTGGGCCTGTTCCTTTTCACTTACTAGTGCCGAATGTTCTCTCATGAAATTTCAGATAGGTCATGGCAGGATGGTTTATACGATATTAAATTAGCGTTAAACTGTATTGTTAGCCGTGACATAAAATCGATGCCTTTAGTGCTTTTGATGTGTAAGGTAACTAGACCTCTTAATATTTTGTGTTCAGATTATAACAAAGTTGATGTAGCAAATGTGAGAGAACAATCGGTACTGAATATAGAAAAGAGTGCCAATTATGAGAAGTCTTATTTTGATGAAATTAAGGCAAAATTATTTAAAATTGTTGTTGGTGATTTAGTCACAATTAAAAGTGAAGAACGGAATCAAGTGAAGCTTGATCCGAAGTATAAAGGTTCTTTTGAAGTACTACTACTTGAATGTGATCACTTTGTTTTGAAGTCTTTATCCGGACTTATAAGTATGCCCGTGATCACTTAAGAGAGATTCCACAAGAATTAGATGTTTAAAGTGAAGAGTTACACGTTGAGGATGCGGGTGAAGGCCCATCCACCAGTACAGACTAATGTATTACTGCACAAAGTATGGCTATGGCTTACCAGAGAGGAGGACTGACAATGTCCATTCTGGTAATGTCTTGTGTTTTGGGGCTTATCGGCAAACTGCTGGTAATGTCTTGTGTTGTGGGGCTTATCGGTCAGACGGACTGATAGTGCCTACTATATTGAACTTGGGTACACGTACCAGAGAGACGAACTGGTACTGTCCCCTGTGTTGTCGGGCTTAACAGAGAGACGAACTGTTACTGACCCATCTGCTGGCTCGGGCTTATTGGCAAACTGCTAGTAATGTCTGTAGCTGTCATGACTTGGTGCATTAATTCTGTCTGATTTTGTAACGTTAATTTGACTTTTAATCGAACTTGTGGTATCTTTTCTCATGTGACTTAATTATGAGCGACTTTTCTATATGGTCAGGTTGGCCGAGCTAAGATTGGTCTACAGTTGTATTTTGTTTTGTTACCAGATACACATACACACGAGGACGTGTGATTTGTCAGTATGGCCGTGTCGGAGATATTACGATAATAATTAGTAACTCTTTTGATATTTGTCTTAGATTCCGATAATTTAATAATAATAAGTAACTCAATTGATATTTGGGTCGATTAAAATAATTAGTAACTCAATTGATATTTGTGTCGATTACAATAATTAGTAACTCAATTGATATTTGTCGTCTGTTACAATAATTGAATAATAATTAGTCACTCAATTGATATTGTTATAATAGTGAGGTGTGAACGCCGTGACGTAACGAGTCACGTGTTCGGAATCGTTTGGAGGGGGAACTGTAACACTATAAATGTTGGAGAGCGACGATTCTAGACACAGTTGATCACAGTTCATTAGACACAGTTCGTCACAGTTGATTACAGTGAGCAATACAGTTCGGTCCTTCCAAACGGGACCGTTGGTTCACACAACTCTGTTGATAGTTATGTTACTTTGTAACATCGTAATGTGAATTTGTGAATTTGTGATTGCTATTTACCTACATACAATTCTCGTATTGTATCTTCGTGGTTTAATTGCCTGAGACCTACGCCCAGAACCTAACACCAGTACCCAGTACCAGAACATCTCCCACTGATGTTGAGCGTGCCGCCGATCCGATTCCCATCCAAATTGATGTCGACACGCTCACCCTCTCTCCCGCTCGAGTTCCGACATATATATATATATATATATTCTCACGCCATCCCACAAGGGTAGGCAGAGGTGTATAGGTAATACCCACACACCCACATTCTGCCAGAGATATATTAGGTGCCAACGTGACAGATGGCGAGTCCATCGCCGTTACTCAAGAACGCCTATACATACGCCTTTGAATTTCTTCTCAGACGTATGCAGGTTTCCTCTCGATGATTTCCTTCACCGTAAAGTTCGTGGTGTGACTCATTGGTACAGTCGGGATGCGATCTTGCGATCTTTGTGTCGCAGGCAACTAGCTCGGAGAGTTACCTTAATTTTCAAATAAAAAGCCAACCTCAATAAGGTAGAGTGCAATGGGATATTTCGTTGTAACTCGGAGCAGCCAGAACGACGCCGTAAATCCGGATATCAGATCGCATCCAATTAGAGGTCCTCAAAGGTATGATCCTGAGGTGAGTGAGGTTTCCGAAAAGCTGCGGGGGGGGGGCACTGAACCTGTAATGGGATCTGTATTCTAGGTTCTCTGTAAGTTGCTAGTACAGAGAACTTCTTAATTAGTCTTGTACCACTGAAATGTAATAAAGTTGAATACATTTACATACATACATATCATCAGGCCGAGTCCCTAATGGGGTAGGTAGAGAGTATAGAGCACTAGTGCTCTCTAGACTTACATACCTCTTTCGCTTCGTCCACATTCATCAGTCTCTTCAGATATGCTCGTCGGTTTCGAGTACTCTTGACGTTCCCGTCCTTGCGTCCGATCGATTTGATCCAGGTAGTTGGAACGCACTGCCCCGTCTAGCACTCCGGTAGCTACGCCACTGGCCATATCAACACACGTCAGTTCAAAAACATAACGACATCTTTCGCTACAAAACTGAAACATCTAATCGTTATGAAAAAAGCATTTTGGATTGACCTACGTCGGCCACAAATCTCAAATAGTCATTAGAATGGCACGTTGCAATCCCAGCTGATGTATCGATAAAAAAAAAGCGAATTGCTGTATTGGTTATAACCAATGGTATGCCCGTGCCTCAATCGCCTGCGATTTGAGTTGTTAACGAGATTGTCGGAACGATTCCATATAGCTAACGATATAGCTACGAGTTATGAGCGACTGCAATCTTATTGATTGAACGATTTTCGTCATCAAAGTTTATAGAACAAATGAATCGCTGTAAGAGGCAGATACGCAAAATCATCCACTATTATTAGCAATATTAATAGTTGATGATTTATCGCCATCTGGCACCTAAAATATATCTCTGACGAAAAGTGGGTGTGTGGGTATTACCTATAGGATCCTGGTGGGAAGGGGTGAGGATATATTATTTTTATTTTATTATTAGCTAAACCATTTTTAAGTGAGCCTTAGTAGAGTAGTACGTAGTCGCCTGTGACGCGTACATTGCAAGCTCCAACCCCGACTGTGAATCATCCTGCTTAAGAAACGGCGATGGACTCGCCGTCTGTCACGTCACCTAAAAATATATCTCCGGTGAAAATTGGATGTGCAAGTACCCACCTCTGCCTACCCCTTCGAGGACCCTTGTGAGAAGGCTTGAGGTTACAATATATTCTATTCGCAATAATTTTGAAGAAAACAGTCCGTTCGTAAGTGTATTGAAGTAATACTGAAGGAAAAGGTTTGCCAATTGAGTTACGGGACCCAAAAATTGTACAATGTGTCCATCTCTGCCCCTTTTCCGTGCCAGTAACTTTTAAAGCGAGACACATCCGGCACATTAGACGCTATGTTATGTTAAAGGGAATATATATCAAGCCCTTTTCGTTCAATATTCGGACTATTTGAAAATTGGAAACGTTTTTTCTTGAGAGCTGTCGAGGGCGGGCGGTTTAAGTAGTTGCTCGCGAAACAAATATTTATTAATTTATTTATTTACACACACATTAACATGCTTACAGTAGGTATACCAATATGATGTGAAAAGAAAAATATAATAATAAATAATAATAGACATTCACAAACTCACATATATGCAACTCCAAAAGGCTGTAATCTTAAACACATGCCGAATAGTTCGCAAATTTTTGTCGTTATGATGCGCTCTACACGCCTACAATATTTCTCCATTTTTCGTTTGGCCAAAAACCCGCGATAAATGCAGTCCAACCTCGTACTTCACGAGAGAATATTATAATATATAATATAATATAAAAAAATAATAATAATAACATTAATAAACTAATTTACAATATAACAAAATACACTTATTCTAAGTATTTTCTAACCGTTTCTGCGAGTTTCGGCAGAGTCTGGTGATATATATCTATATCGTTAGACATGGTGTTGATCAAACTAATGGCTCTCGAAAGGGGAGCATATTTGAGCAGGTTTGTCCTGGGTGTGGGCTCGCTGAGCGTGGGCTGACGGTGCGGCGAGCCGTAACGCAGGCTGCCGGCGCGCACAGGCGCAGCTCCGCGAGCAGCTCGGGGTAGCAAGTTGGAGCCCCGGCAGTCTGTAGCAATGTTTTTTTTAACCTAAGTACATTATTTTATCACACCACGGGCTTTACGGTGAAGGAAAACATCGAAGGGAAACCGGCATACGCTTGAGAAGAAATTCAAAGACGTATGTATAGTCGTGCTTGAGTAACGGCGACAGATTCGCCATGTGCCATTTTGGCACTTAAAATATATCTCTGGCGAAAAGTGGTTGCATACACCTTCCCATAAAGGTCCCCCATTATGGGAAGGCGAGGGGATATTTAAGTGGATGAATTGTTTGGATATGGCGATACAGAGGCTTCTACCATTGTTAGTATATATTTATTTACGCAGCTAGGACTACGCAAAGTACACACCCAAGTCAACAATACACCAGTACATATACAGTTCGATACATATTCAGTTACAAAATTACGATAACATTTCTCTTGTGTTGCGGGGATACGCTTTGATGTGGATGTTTGAAGCTGCCGCCCTTTCGGTATTCATTTCCAACAGCTTTGAGTCCTATTCAAAACATTGTAATAAAAGTAATAAAATTAATAGTATTACTATAGTCTTGATTTATATATATGTATGAATCAGAGGTATACAAAACATACATGTATGTAATACATAGTATGTAATATTATCATCATATCATCACGCCGAGTCCCTAACGGGGTAAGCAGAGAGTATAGAGCGCCAGTTCTCTCTAGACTTACATAGGTACCTCTTTCGCTTCGTCCACATTCACCAGTCTCTTCATACATGCTCGTCGGTTTCGATTACTCTGTCATATTAAAACGTCACTATACAACTCTATCTATTTTTCTACTGTGTGTGTAAATGTACCAATTGTTAATGATGCTTAAAAATAAAAAAAGTTAAAATGTCCTCACGCCTTCCCACAAGGGTCCCCGAAGTCGTAGGCAGAGGTGTATAGGTAATACCCATACACCCACTTTCCACCAGAGATATATATTAAGGTGCCAACGCCAACGACAGATGGCGAGTCCGTCGCCGTTACTCGAGCACGATTATACACACGCCTTTGAATTACTTATCAAATGTATGCAGGTTTCTCGATGTTTTCCTTCATCTATACTTACGTTCAGAAAAACTCATTGGTACAGTCAGGATTCAAACTTGCGATCTTTGTATCGCGGGCAACTGCGCGAATCACACGGCCACCACGGCAAGTTAAAATAAATGTTTTTTTTTTTTTATATTTATTTGTGTTTGTGCTATACCACATATTGAACACATGTTCCTTTTGTCGAATCACCCTGTATAGTGTTGTTCAAGTTGGAATAACATCCGTATTCTTACTTTCTTCGACAGTATAGCACCTGGCAGCTGGTACCCGCACCCCGTGGCATGTCGACTCGTTACCGCAGAGGGAGGTGAGCCTGCAAACGAGCGCGTTAAACTGGAATTGAGTTAAGATTGGCGGACACTGGGCGAAGAAAGTCTATATAAATAATTTTTAATTTCTTTTTAAAACTCTAGTCGAGCTTAAAAGTTGTCTAGAAGGTCGTGGCTGCTCAATATTCGCGAGTGGACCGGCATCAACAATGCTGCTGAACTGTTTCGCCTCGCGAAGGACAGACAGAAATTTTGTGAACTGACGGCCAGTCTTTATTAAATGGAGAGGCACTTATAGACGCAGAAGTCAAGCTTACTTATTTCACAAATCAGCAACGCCCCAAGTTGAGGTTCGAAACCCACAGGGGGTGCCATTAGCTGTGTTTGAAAAAGTACCTCGCGGGAGGACTTTTGGTCTCGCCCTTGTTCAGCTAAGTACCTGAATTTAAAAAAAAAGAAAAGCGGTCCGTCTTTTCTCACCCTTCCTAAAAACTCAAGCAGAACTTTCTAGAGAAAGCCTTCATTCCACAGCCAGTGTTCTAGGAGAAACTGATAGAGGCTCGTGAGTAGAAATTTCACATTACCTACCGGCCCCCCCTTATTTTTACCTCCGAAATTGAATTATTATTATTACAAGTTTATTTTTTTAATTCTATTATTAATGGTGTTTATCACCAAAAATGGTAATATACTTTCTAACTTTCATATATTATAATATTATATTATTTTTGGTGATACTATAGTATTGTGTAATCATAAATCACAATATCAATGACACATCTGAGCCTTCAATCAGCGAGCAATTTTTATAATTTTTACGCCTTCCCACATGGGGTAGGCAGAAGTAAGAAAGTACCTAATACCCACACAGCCACTTTTCTCCAGAGATGTTGGCTTCCTCTCGATGTTTTCCTTCACCATAAAGCTCGTAGTGTGACTAATCACTGTATGTAAGTTCACAAAAGAACTTGCGATCTTTGTGTCGCAGGCAACACATATTAAAGATGGGTGCTTTTTTACGCTTAGTGTACGCCTTGCTTTATAGCAAACCTCTTGTTACCAACAATTCACAAATTGCGAGCCAAATCCTTCTGCGAGGTGTGATAGTGGGTGTTAAGTACCTATTCTTTCCCATGTAATATTACATTTCAGGTTGTACCTACGTACTTTTGTACATTTTTCAATGTTCAGTAGGTAAATACATACATAATTCTGTAATGTACTTATGTACAAATATCTTACTATCAATATCATAAAGGCGAAAGTTTATAAGGTTGGATTTTTGGATATTTGCTGCTCTTCCACGGCAAAACGAAACGATTTGGCTGAAAATTTAATGGTCATGGCGTATACCCAGGTTTAGGAAATGACTTCATTTGAATGAAAAATTCACGGCATAGCGGCTGAACCGATTCTAGCAGGGAAATATATTAGCTACTTTTTCGATCTGCACGTGGGCGATGCCGCGGGTAAAAGCTAGTAGACATGTATGAGCTGTTTAAATATATCCACTTTCATCAGTCTCTTCAGACATGCCCCGGTTTCGAGTACTCTTGATGTTCACATCCTTGAGTGTTCGATCGGTTTGATGTAAGAAGTGAAGATTTCGTCTACCTCTACCTCTTTCTACACACACTTTCGCATTCTGTACTTGCATGGACATTCTTGCTTCAGTGTTACTTTTCAACGATTGAATAAAAAAAAGTCGATCGAGTCGCCCTTGCAAAGCCGGGACGGACCCATTTTTACGTATGAAACATCCATTCCATAAAACACCCCTTAAAATCCCACAAAACATTAATACCCCATTAGAATATTAGCCGGATATTAAAAAGTACCCTAAAACGTATGAATTTCATATAAATCAGTGTAAACGCGTGCAGAATGCGGAATTTACCGGTTATAACCGGTTCCTAACGACCCTTCGGGCATAATAGGCCTGTAAAGTGACATGTCACACGTAGGGATGTTCCGGTTCAGCTAGGCTTGCCTAAGGTCGTTAAAGCTCAGAATACAAAGCTTTTTAAAACACTCAAATTGTGCTTTATACCCTCCCCCACAATGGGACAGGTAGTAGGATACAAGCACCCTCTTCTAACCGGATATTTATACATTTATTATAAAGATAGTTAAAAGTTACATACATACATACATACATATCATCACGCCAAGTCCCTAACGGGGTAAGCAGAGAGTATAGAGCGCCAGTTCCTCTAGACTAGCATACCTCTTTTGCTTTGTCCTTATTCATCACTCTCTTAATACATGCTCGTCGGTTTCAAGTACTCTTGACGTTCCTATCCTTGAGTCTCCGATTGATATGATCTAGGTACGTGGTCTTCCTCTACCTCTTTTGTGCACACTTTTGCGTTGTATGTCTGTTTCGTCAATCTTTCTTCACTCATCCTTTCTATATGACCAAACTTTTAAATAGTTAAAAGTTAATTAAGTTTAATAGCAACTGACGCGAACGAGGGTGCGATTTTAAAGATGAGGGATGACATGTTACTTTGGTTTGGACATATAGACAAGACAAGTGAAGAAATATTGATAAAGCAGATATACATCGGAGGCAGGAGTGGAAGAAGATGCAGAGGAAGACAACGTACCTATATCATATCAATCGGAGACTCAAGGATAGGAACGTCAAGAGTACTTAAAACCGACGAGCATGTATGAAGAGAGTGATGAATAAGGACAAAGCAAAAGAGGTGTACAAGTCTAGAAAGAACTGGCGATCTACCTTCGGGGACACGAGTGAGGAAGCGTGAAGATATATAATGCTTTAGTAATTTTGTAACTTGTTTGTTGTGTTAAGTTAGTTATTTTATTCTTTTTTTTATCCTTATTATTTATCCTTAAAATGTTATAACTAAAATTATAAACTTAAATATTGACTATGTGGTGGCCGAGTGGTTCGAGCAGTTGCCTGCGACGCAAAGGTCGCAAGTTCAAATCCGGACTGTACCAATGAGTTTTTTCTGAACTTAAGTACAGTGATTAGTCACACCACGAGCTTTACGGTGAAGGAAAACATCGAGAGGAAACCTGCATACGTCTGAGAAGAAATTCAAAGGCGTATGTATAGTCGTACTTGAGTAACGGCGATAGACTCGCCATCTGTCACGTTGGCACCTAATATACCTCTGGCGGAAAGTGGGTGTGTGGGTATTACCTATAGACCTCTGCCTACCCCTTCGGGGACCCTTGTGGGAAGGCGTGAGGATATATATAAATATGTACTGGCTAATTATTATCCTATACAAATTTTTTTTTCTATCCTCACACCTTCCCACATGGGAAAGGGGTAAGCAGAGGTGTAAAAGTAGAACTCACTTTCCGCCAGATATATTTTAGGTGTATATATATTTCTGCCAACCCCTTCGGGGACCCTTGTGGGAAGGCTTGAGGATATATAATTTATATTTTAGGTGCCAACGTGATAGATGGCGAGTCCGTCGCCGTAACTCTAGCACGACTATACATACGCCTTCGAATTATCAAACGTATGCAGGTTTCCTCTCGATTTATTCCTTCACAGTAAAGCTCTGGGTGTGACTAATGAATAGTATTATTGTAAATAAACGACAATATAGTCTATTTATTGAGGAAGGCTGTACTTCAGCCTGCCACCAATGGTCAAATTTGACGCAGGTTAAACCGGGGCACGGCGATACTTAAGTATCTTAATTCCCAATGAAATTCAACAATTGTTATAAACACATTTCTTTTCAATTTAACATCAAAGCGGTATTGTGGATACACAAAGGCGAACAAACACACTATATGAACGTATGTATGTATGTATATAGGTTAGGAGTATTGCGGGCGCTAGTGAAAAATTACACGGGAAGTCTCAACATTTTTCACCTTCGTAGCGGGAAATTGTAAGGTGAGACCCGCGGTAAAGATGCTGGATGTGATTGTTGAACTTTTTATTTTTAAGAGCCGTGGTGGCCGCTTGGTTTAAGTAGTTTTCCACAACGCCAATTTTGCAAGTTCAAATCCCGACTGGACTCAAGTAGCTACAGTGATTAGTCAATCCACGAGCTTTACGGTGAAGGAAAACATCGAGAGATAAGTTTGAGAAAAATATACAAAGACATGTTGTATAGTCTTTGCCGTGCTTGAGAAACGGCGATGGACTCTCCAGCTGTCACGTTGGCATATCATATGACATGTTGGCGTTGGCATAAAATATATCTAACGCGAAAAGTGGTTGTGTGGGTACTACAGACATTTACTTATCAATTCTTTATACATTGAGCAGATTGAATAATGTAATTTGGAAGTTAATGTAGAAAGTTAAAATATGCAAAACAAACAAAATCTTATCTAGGTTTTATACAAGCTTCCTTAAATATCTTAGCCTACATCAAAAATGTTTTTTTTTGCACAGAGCGCCGCGTTTCGCACGCCTGGTTCTACATCGGCGTTATAAGCTATGATTTATGAAACTCACGAACGCTTCAATTAGAAGTTTGACGAGTCACTCTGCTCTGTTATATTGATTTATTTCCGCCCGCCCATCGGGTGCTTATTTACCATACCTAGGGGAGGTGGGCAGTAATATTTGTGGGGGTATAGAGGAGAAACAGTCCTGGTGGTCAAGTGGTTCGAGTTGTCGTCTGCAACAAAAATATTGCAAGTTTGAACCCCGATTGCACCAATGAGTTTTTCTGAACTTAAGTACAATATTTAGGCACACCATGAGCGTTACGGTGAAGGTAAACATCGAGAGGAAACCTGCATACGTTTGAGAAGAAATTAAAAGGCGTATTGCGCTTGAGAAACGGCGACGGTCAAGATACGTGTGTTCAGACTCGTGTCAATGTAGAGTAGAAGTTAGTAGAACTAGAGTCCGTTACTTTAGACTTCCATGAAAGTACATTAATTGATAGAGCTTTGTACCTCTTTCGGTTGCATTTCATAAGTCACTTCAAACATGCTCGCCGGTTTCAAACACTACGAACCTTTCCCTAGAAAGTCATGCTACGTTGGTTTGGACATATGTAAAGGATGAGAGATATGAAACTGACGAAACGAATATATTATTATTTATAATTTCTTTTATTCATTAGAATGTACATTAAAACGACCAGTAGCCAATTACACTAAATTAAGTACACTATATAATAATAATAATAATATAATATATCCTCACGCCTTCTCACAAGGGTCCCCGAAGGGGTAGGCAGAGGTGTATAGGTAATACCCAACACCCACTTTCCGCCAGAGGTATGTTAAGTGCCAACGTGACAGATGGCGAGTCCATCGCCGTACACTATATTATGTACAGTTAACGTTTTAACTAGGTCAAGTCAATCAGACATACAAGAAAAGAATAACTGTATGTATACAAAACTACGTCTAATCAAAGAGATTGTATTATACTTCAGTAATCAGCTTTGACCACCCAATTTGTAGTACAAACAAACTGAATGGAGTAACATGTAAAATACATGACAGAATTAAGCGTGAAAATATAAAGAAAATTCATAGCCCGTTTAAATCCATAAAAAGGCACCAGAAGAAATTACATTTTACGATGTATTAAGCTTTACGGGGCTGGGCTTAAGGATCAAAATTATGGGGCGATAATAATTTTATGTGTTCAGAAGATACGGTAATTGTTAACTAATAAGCGGGATAAAGTTTTAACATGAAAACTGTCTGAAACATCCCGTCGCTATGAACACTCTGCGCTAAAGGCCAGTAACTTTGTTTGTACAAGGGTTGTCAAAGAGAGTAAATAAGGCATGGTAGTCACTAATGGATTTACTTAAAATATATCTATTTATAAACGCACGCCTTGCCTCAAGAGGCCTCGGAGGGCCTTTCTGCCTTGCATCAATCTATCTTAACCCAGATATTTATCTTAATTTTTTTATTTATTGTTATCTATAAAGATTACACCACACAATAATAATAATAATAATGGATAGAGGACAGATGGCAAGGTCGTTTCTCAAGCAATACCGTAAAATAGAGATTTGAATTTCATCTAAAGAGGTTTATCTCGATGTATTCTATTTTCGATCGTGGTCTGAGTAATCACTTGAAGCCTCACGCCTTCCCACAAGGGTCCCCGAAGAGGTAGGCAGAGGTGTATAGGTAATACCCACACACCCACTTTCCGCCAGAGGTATATTAGGTGCCAACGTGACAGATGGCGAGTCCATCGCCGTTACTCAACCACGACTATACATACGCCTTTTGAATTTCTTCTCAGTCGTATGCAGGTTTCCTCTCGATGTTTTCCTTCACCGTAAAGCTCGTGGTGTGACTAATCACTGTACTTAAGTTTAGAAAAATTCATTGGTACAGTCGGGATTCGAACTTGCGACCTTTGCGTCGCAGGCAACTGCTCGAACCACTCGGCCACCACGGCTCATTGTGATTGTAAAGATTTGTTATGTTGGTTTGGATATATATAGAAATGATGAGTGGAGAAATATACAATGCAAAAGTGTGTGGTAGAAGAGCCAGACTAAGACCACGTTCCAACTACTTACATCAGATCCATAAATCACACAAGGATGGGAACGTCAAGAGTAGTCAAAAACGGCGAGTTTGTACGAAAAGAGGCTGACGAATGCGGATAAAGCGAAAGTGGTATGTAAGTCTAGAGAGAACTAGCGCTCTACTCTCTCTGCCTATCCTGTATGTATGAAAGATCTACTACACATACTACACACTACTACTACTACATACTAAAGATCAGAAAAAACTTATTGAAACCTAAAATTTGGATTCAAATTCTGCAATATTTGCATTGCAGGCGAATTCTAAAATCTCGGGGCCGCCACCGCTAAATTCATTACCAAAGCGATATATATAGATATACATAACCCAATTAAAAGCACCTACCAACCCTAATAATTTTATCGGTCTACGAGTTTACAGAGCCTTGTAAAGGGTAAATATAAAGGGCTACTTTGAAACAAATCACCCCGTGTGGTCGGTGGTTAAGTGAAAATTGTATTTCAAGTATCTTTTTAATGCGCTCTTGTTAATTATTCACCTAATTATCGCTTTGAGTTAGTCGCTTTATTTTCTTATGGAACGGAAAATTCAGAGATGACTTTGTGTTAGTAAGCCGTCGTGGTTCAGTGGTTTTAGAAGACGATATATAGAGACGATAGTAGAGATTCCGAGTTCAAGCTATACTAATGAGATTTTTCCAACCATACAGTGGTCTGACGTCACTATGAGGTTAACGAACGGATGGAAGACATCGAAAGGTAACATGCAAACGTTTGAGAGGAAATCCAATGCCGCCTGGAAGACTAGCCCGACTGGGCATTACAAAAAAAAAATTAATGTTTAAAACGATCATGCATACATTCTCTTCAAGGGTTTTACTCACGGAATAGTCAAAGAGATTAGGGTACCAGTTCTCTCTCGACAAATATACCTCTTTAGCTACATTCTATATAAAACATAAATGTGAACGGTAGGTACAAAGTAATAATAAATATAAACTACCTATAAACAGAATAAATGTCCCAAATCTGTGTCACGCGGAAGGGTGCCAAGAAGACTAGCGGCATTGCCTCTTTAGCTTGATATTCTTCTATATTCTCTCCATTATGTGCTGCAGTGCCTAGTCCGGTCCAGTGCCTAGGAATTTTAAAATATTTCTTCAAGAAAACAAAAAATATATCAGCTTCCAAACATATTCTTACGTGACTGTACCTCGTACGGCATTTATAAATGACCCCCGACAATGCGAATGAAATGCGCCGTCCCACCCTGTATATATAACCGTTTTACATTGGGTGACAGTCACCGTACACAGTGCCGCGCCTTGAGTATACAATGACCACATTAATTTGTTGCCTTGCCATTAATTTGGACAGCCTTATGCAACTCTGAAGCAGGCCTTGAAATAATTAAATACTTCATTATTATCTTTTAACTTTACTAATGGTGGTTAAAGGAGCCGTGGTGGCCGAGTGGTTCGAGCAGTTGCCTGCGACGCAAAGGTCGCAAGTTCGAATCCCGACTGTACCAATGAGTTTTTTTACTCTGCCTACCCCTTCGGGGACCCTTGTGGGAAGGCGTGAGGTTTTTTTTTTTTATTTTTTTATACAACAAGAGTGGCAAACAAGCATACGACCCATCTGATGGAAAACGGTTACCGTAGCCTATTTACGCTCACGACACCGAAGTATCACTTGCGCATTGCCACTCTGTGTTCGGAGAGTTATACTGTATATATATTATTTATATTATTATTATAACTTTACTAATACTATGATGGTAAAAGTTTGTATATTTGGATGTTTGCTGTTCTTTCACGACAAAACGGCAGAGCCGATTTGGCTGAAAGTTGCAATGGTGATGGCATATATCTAGGATTAGGACATAGGATACATGTGAATCCCGAAAAAATCTAAGCTCTAATATTATAATGTATGTTGCTCTTTCACGACATAGCGGCTGAACCTATTCTAGCCGGAAAATACATGAGCTACTTTTTCGAACTCCACGCGGGTGAAGCGGACAAAAGCTAGTAATTTAATATTTTAAAATGTAAATTTACATGGTATCACCCTGAGTTCTTCGCGAGGTTGGCAGTACCTACACGGTGACTTTTCACTGGAAATATATTTTGGGAGCCAACGTGACATATGCCGATTCCATCACCCATTTGTATGCGTGACTTTTGTATAGTCGACTTGTACATCTCTGCATTTCTTCTCGGACATATGCAGGTTTCCTGTCGACGTATTCCTACTCTGTAAGTTTCATAGTGTCACTAATTACTATACTAAAGGTGTGTTGGTACTCGTAGTAGCCATACGCCAACATTCCGCCGGACATTTTAGATGCCGTGACATATTACTGTACTTAAGTTCTGAAACATTGGTGCAGTCAGAATTCGGCAATATTTGAGCTTCAAGCAACTGCTTGAACCACTCGGCCACGGATATTATTACACATATTGGTACCGTATCGCATAAGCGTGTCCCGACTTGTTAATTGAAGTTATGCTTCAGTCTAGCACACGATCCATTTTCTTGTAAATTATTTAAATGTGTTTGTGTGAGTGTATTGCGCGATTAAGGAGTTTTCCATATGTGTAGTGTTGTGCAGATTCTACTACACTAGCTAAGATGTATATAGTTATATTGATGCTTAGATATAGTGCTTTTGGTAGTCGTCTGAATAGAAAATAGTGCAGAATCAAACCATGGCGTTATGTGCCATTGTTTTTTTTATCTACAGTGACTTACATACATACATACATACATACATATCATCACGCCAAGTCCCTAACGGGGTAGGCAGAGAGAATAGAGCGCCAGTTCTCTCTAGACTTACATACCTCTTTCGCTGCGTCCACATTCATCAGTCTCTTCATACATGCTCGTCGGTTTCGAGTACTCTTAACGTTCCCGTCCTTCAGAGTCCGATCTATTTGATCCACGTAGTTGGAAGGTGGCCTTCCTCTGCCTCTTCTTGCACACACTTTTGCTTTGTATATCTGTTTAGTCAATCTTTCTTCACTCATCCTTTCTATGTGTCCAAACCAACGTAACATACCTTTCTTCATCTTTACAGTGACTTATTACATCAAAAAACATGATGGTGAAGAAAACATCGAAACTAAAATTTTTGGGAGACTCGCTGGACCACCCCTTTTTGTTAAAAGGGTAGGCAGAGATGAAGAAGAACCACACAAACACAATCCGCCGGAGATATATTTTAGATGCCAAAGATTCATTATCGGGGTCCATCACTGTTACTCAAGCGAGACTATAATTAGTAACTATAACTATGCAGGTACCCTCTCGAAGTTTCACTTCATCGTAAAGCTCGTGGTGTGACTAGTCACTTAAGTTCAAAATAAGTTATTTGTACATTCGGGATTCAAACTTGCAATCTTAGTGTTGCAAGATTCGACCATTCAGCGAGGAGAAAGGCATGCTACGCTGATTTGGACATATAGAAAGGATGAGTGAAGAAAGATTGACGAAACAGATATACAAAGTGAAAGACGAACAGGCAGAAGAAGATCACGTTCCAACTACGTAAGCCAAATCGATCAAACACTCAAGGATGGGAACGTCAAGAGTACTCAAAACCGGCAAGCTAGTTTAGATTTTTTTTGTTTGTTTAATTGTGGTGGAACTAAAGAGGTTTAAATAGATTAAAAAATCAATAATTTATTGTCTTTTCACAAAGCTGCTCTGTATTAATTACATTGGATACCTTATTAGCAATAGTAAAACGGTTTACGTTTAAAATGGTGCCCAAAGAAGGTCTAGAATATAAGCCCGTATGTAAGTCTAGAGAGAACTGGTGCTCTACTCCCTATGCCTACACCATAAGGGACTCGGTTTGATGTTTTATATATATCTCTGATTAGCCTTAGTGTTTTATTGTTTCACCTGCCTGCTTAGATGATACTATCCACCGAAACGAACTAAATCATAGTTTAGGTAATCTAGTTAGCAATAATACGCGCTATACATCCCTATTAAGCTAGTGCGGCTATTGCATAATAACTCTCATCACTGCTATGAATTAGGGTGACTATGGTTCAGATGGAAACTGGGATCATTATTTCTGTAGATTTTATCGTGATTTATCCATTTTCAGTTACCTACACCTATGTACAAAAACGATTAAACAATTCAGGACTATTCTGTATAGGAGCGGGGTGGCCGAATGGTTTGAGTAGTTGCCTGCAACACAAAGATTTCAAGTTCAAATCCCGAATTTCCGATCATAAGTACAGTGATTAGTCAAAGGTTCACTTTACGGTGAAGGAAAACATCGAGAGGAAACTTGCATACGTCTGAGAAGCAATTCAAAGGCGTATGTATAGTCGTGCTTGAGTAACGGCGATGGATCTGCCACGTTGGCACCAAATATATCTCTGGCGGAAAGTGGGTACTACCTACACACCTTTGCGTACCCCTTCAGGGACCCCTGTGGGAAGGCATGAAGAGATATATAATATATTATGTCGCCTAGTCTCTCACTGAGAACGCAGAGAGAGTCTAGCGCCACTTCTCTATTTCAACTAAAGACCGCTTTCGTTTCATCCACGTTCATCGGTCTCTCCATACATACCACGGTTTCGTATCTATATACATATATTAAAAAATATCCGTTTAACCAAATGCCCAAATATTAACAAATTCTACCACCATGGCTACCGCACCGTATGCATGCAGGTAATCCTAATTGCGTAGATTTGAACCTGGCTCCCGTCCAACTGCCGTCGTCGCGCTACCGAGCCTAAGAGATTAATTACTCCCAATTTATGACGGTGGAACAACATTGCAGGTTTGGCAAGAGACCTCTGACCATTTTGTCATGACCAAATTACAATATCCTACTATAATATAAATGACAAATTTCGTGAGTTTGCTTATTCTGCTTCCACGCAAATAAATACTCAATTGGTTAAAGTTACGTTTTAGGACATTTACGCAGCGTTTGTTAACGCCCTCTATTCCTCTTGCCAATTTTGGGCACAGGTCAGTATTGTTTGCATCATTCGTGATTCCAAGAAAGATTTCGTACTCAAGTAAAAATATACCTAGGGGAGTTAACCCAAAAAACAACATCAAAAGCCGACATCATAACGCAAGCATCAAGGAGAAAAACAGAATAAACTTCCATATTTTATTGCAATATAATATAATATTATTTGATGCCCGCCGGGTCATAGCGTACAATAATAGCCACGACATAACCATAAAACTGGCAACAAAATATTTGTCGATATGGCGTTTTTCTACATCTTTTGTAGTAAAAGAGGCACGTAGAAGTTAGATGAGTAGATTCCTTTACTGTATGTTATTCTTATAGTAGTTGTATTTCGCGATATTAGCAGCTTAATTTTTTTTTATACAACAAGAGTGGCAAACAAGCATACGGCCCACCTGATGGGAAACGGTTACCGTAGCCTATTTACACTAACGATACCGAAGTATCACTTGCGCTGCCACTCGGTTCGGAGACTTAATACTGTGTTGACAGCATCATAGGACTAATCCCTCTGCTGCCAATATAACAATCCTCCCCCTCCCCAAAGAGCTCATTACTGGTAACCTTATTCACCTCGTAGGAACACAACACAATAAATTGTGTTATTTGGCTACGGACTTTTATAAGGTGGGAGATCCTGCCCCAGTCGGGCAGCTCTAAATTCGAACGGAAAACCCCGTTGTGCTCTACTTCTTCAGATTGAATTTTAGTTTAGATGAAGTTCAGTTGGCTTGGTTTTTTTTTCGTTTTGTTGTCTTATTTTGCCTATGACCGGATCGATTGACATATAAAAATGTATTTGCATCCAAGAACGAGCGTTAAAACTGAAAAAGAACCTCTTCAGAATCGCCTCCAATTAATATCAATGCCACACAACTTTTTTTAACCTATCTTGAACCCGGAACCAAGCACACTAGCGAGTATTGTTTTGTTTTTACTACATTAAATCAATAAGACTTCAATGTAGCGTGGCAAAAATAAATATTATGTACTTTGAAACAATATGCAAGCGTGTGTCGTGTTCTTTTTCGCGGTTGCGTTATTGTGAAACCCGTATTTCTGCATTTCTGCGGCGATTCGATGACCAGCGTAGCGTATTGCGGTTAATGACAATGTACGAGACAGGCCAACTGTCGTTGACTTATATATGAAGTAAAGATTCCATTGCAGTCTTAATCGTTATTTATACAAGCTGTCTGTGAAAATAGAACAGTTGTTTTCTAGAAATTATAGGGTGTGAATCCTAATGACGATGCAATAATACAAATAGCTCCAAAGATGAGAATATTATTGAAGGGAGTAAGTAACACTCACTCCGAAGCATAGTTTTATGGGCTGGAAACTATTAATAAGATAAAAAAATATACGGTTATTTTACGTCTATTGGTTATTTTATATCTAATTTGTCGTCAGCACAGCCCAGGTACATTTTTATAATTACTTGGACTATTTTAAAAATTCGTATGCCATTTCGTGGTTTGTAAGGGTTTAAAAAATACACATAACTTTTTCATTCTTATTCTGACAATATTTTATTGCGAAAATAATTACAATTCATTTTTCCATGCAAGAGAACAAAACACTATCATGCAATATTTTTTAATTTTTTTATATTATTTTTAACAATACAAATATTTAGATGCCCACGTGTTTGAGGTAAGAAACAATAATCTTGTCTAACTATTTTATTTCATTCATTAAACATTTATAATATATTTAAAATTATAACTATAGAAAATATACAAATGTGGCACACGAAATTTAAAAATACAATAAAATGAGATTGTATTTAAACATTATTTGACAGATTAAATATAACATTCTATTTTTAAATGCAACTCTAAGGTTTACTGTATCTCTATATAATTATCACAGAAATATGATTGCCTAACTAAATGCATATTTTATCTAATTATTTCGACTGATCATTTCATATAAAAAAAAATCATGAATGTTATATTTATAATTCATATATCTATTATTGGGAAAAAAATTATAATCACTTACTAAAACATAATAAATGAATATATTATTTTGGAGTATCTTTGTAGTCTATGCAGATCTACGAGTATAAATCAATACAATTTATACTATTAAAAAAATATCTATCTCTTGAGCAATTTGTACAAAATCTACTATATTTTTATACATAATATTTTGAGTGCAAGTATAATCTTTTTAACGAGCTCCTATAAAAAAAGAAGTTTTAACACTTTTTTTATATTCGGAGAAAAAAAATATATTTATAGTTCGACGCAGTCAAGGCACGATACATGTACATTACACCAACGATCATTAAAAAAAATATACCTAACTACGTCTCAAAGAAGCGATTAAGAAAAATAAAAAAACATAAAACGTCGCCATCTTTTTCGTTGCACAAAAACTCGAATATTTTTTATTATTTATACAAAATCACTACACATATTTTATTTACAAGTAATTCAGTCGTGTTATTTTAACGCCTATATTTAGGAACATACATTTTACACGTTACAACTACTCGTATCAATAAAGTCTTCGTTCCCACTACACACACCACAGATTGAACTGTCCATTTTATACAAGTCTTGTATCGAAATGCCTTCGCTATACGTGGGTTGCTTGCGAAGCTTGATTACCATTACCTGTAGGGAAGAGGGAAATGTATTAATTGCTATGAAAATACGTAATATTAATGGAAGTTCATACATACATATCATCACAAACCCTCACTGGGTAGGCAGAGATTCAGATATTCTGAATAAAGAATATATTAATCAGAGAACCTAATCGATAGGTAGGTGGTACAACCTAACCGTATTTTCGTCTAGCGCAAATAAAGTACTAAACACACATTAACATTACTTAAAGGTAAACTAAATTAATTTAGTTTATTACTAAATTAAATAATTCTTTATTATACTTTTTTATTATAAAGATATTTAAATTGTTTTGCATGTAATAAAAAATATATATTTTTTATGTAGTTATTATCCTACGACTCCCTTTAACCAGAAAGAGTAGACTCGTCTTTATACTGCCAGATTCCAAACAAACAAACGTAGAAGAAACACGGGGTCACTGCCCATTACTTTAATTTCAAATTTCGAAGACAGTTAAACAGTCATATTGTTACCTGTAGGCATGACAACGGAGCTTCGAATTGCCGAGTAGGGGGGTGGCGCTGGCGTCGCCGCGGGCTTAGCTGTATGCACTTGGTTCCCGTAGCCTACGACATTAGACAAATTGTTATTTAAAAGGAGTGTTGGCCGATTGGTTCAAAAAGTCACCTGTAAAATCAAGATTGCTAGTTCGAATACCAATCTGGGGTATTTGAGTGATGAACACAAGTATTACCTTAGTGTCCTGTATTTGTTTGTTGATATATCTATCTATTTGCAAAAGTATTTAGTTGTCTAGTTACCATAAGTTTCGCTTAACTTGGGACTACGTCAATGTTTAAGTTTAATAGATTATAAGTTTTGTTTGAATTACTGACTTACCTAGTGAGCTGTTCCTCAAGTAAGGGTTCCCATAGGTGGCCGCATACCTCAAGTCCACTCCTGGGGTGTTCTTGTTGTTCGGCTGGGCGTATATCGGGGCTGTTAAGAAATTATGTCATTCCCTTATTTACAGTTAGCTTTGACCCATAGATGGGCTCTATCCATGCTACTAAAATTCTAAATGCGAAAATTCTAAATGCGAAAATTCTAAATGCGAAAATTCTAAATGCGAAAATTCTAAATGCGAAAATGTGTCCCGTTTGTTCCTCTTTCACGCAAAAATTACCGAACGGGATGGGATGAAATTAGGCACACAGAAGAAGCACACATAGAATAAGTTATAATAGAGTAATACATATTATATGCTAGTGAAATAGTGTCTATGGGCAGCATTTTTGGATAGATCTCTTGGATATGTTAAGTGAACCTTACCAAAATATATTAGTGAAAACCACATCCAAATCGAATAAGCTGTTTTCGAGATTTGCATGTCCAAAAGCACAGACAAAAAATCTAACAATCATTGTTTTGGGTGCTATATGCGTTGATAAAGGTCTCAATAATAGCTTTTCTCATATATCTACAGAATACAGACAGAAAAGAAGAAAAAAAAACTAAACTAAAGTAAAAAAAAATACGCGGGCTAAACCGTTGGGCACACCAACATGCATTAATTTTACTCTTGGTGTAAGGTGGTAACATCGACGACGATTCCATTCCTATATTCCTGAGAACCCAACAGGTCCCGCACTGTGCAATTGCAAAGGAGTTCCTTCCACAAACGCGGTGGACTTAATAATACCAAACGTGTCTCACCATCACCTCCCACGGGAAGTCCCAAATTATTGATAGCGTCGTTATCTTCCGGGTTTTTCGTTCGTTGTAGCGAGTTATTTTGCGATCCATTGCCGGCTGACAGAGGCAGAGTCGACGCCGTGTCGATGCTGCGCGTCAATGAACCTTGAAGCGATCTGGTAAAATATATACATATATATATAATATTGTTACTTTGTTAACAAAGTAATTGAGTCTATTAAATTAAAGTCTTGAAATAATCGTAGGCCCTAAGCAAAATCTCTAGACTTACAGACCTCATTCGCTTCATCCACATTCATCAGTCGCTTCGTACATGTACGTCGGATTCGTGTACTCTGGACTTTCCCATCCTTGTGTCCGATGTCCGCTAGGTAGATAGAACGTGGTCTTGTTCTGCCTCTTCCCTCATACAACTCTCTTCAATCACCCTTTCAAAATAGTTGAAATAAAATATTTATATGGTAATTACTTTTGTTTACTTTCAAATATACATACATAGATATCATCACGATATAACATCACCGAGTCCCTAACGGGGTAGGATATAGGGCATAGAGCGCCAGTTCTTTCTAGACTTACAAATCTCGCTTCGTCCACATTAATCAGTCTCTTCATACATGCTCGTCGGTTTCAAGTACTCTTTACTTTCCCGTCCTTGAGCGTCCGATTATTATTTTAAAACGATTGTTCTTTGTTAAATTTTAGTTGCTGCCTCCAACGTCTGCTTTTTGAGTAAGAAAATAAAATAACTCACCTAGATTGAGGTTCTTGTGTAGGAGATTGCACCCTTAAGTTTGGGGGTGGAGCGTAGCCCTGAGGGTAGTCGTATACGAAGCCAGCGGGACTCTGTATATAAGGGATGAACTTGATAAGGTCATCATTTTTTTTTTATATCGTATACATACGTTACTCATGCACGACAATACATACGCCTTTAAATTTCAATCAAATTTCATTTCAATTATAAACCTTACAAACCTTAAAATAGGGGTCACTATAAGCAGGGTCGGAATAATCGTTGCTATATCTGAACTGCATCAGAGGGTCGTCGTGTCGAAGGTTCGTCAGATGGACAGGCCCAGCAAGTGGAAGCCCAGCCTGCAGTTTGCTGTCAGAACGGTCTGAATTGGTGTAATCCTGGCGACAATGATAATACAAACCGTAAATAACAAATAGAGGCATTTGGAGGTATTTTGAACAATAATGTATATCCTCACGCCATCCAAGGGTCCCCAAAGGGGTAGGCAGAAGTGTATAGGTAGTACCAACACACCCACTTTCCGCCAGAGATATATTTTACGTGCCAACGTGACGGATGGCGAGACCATCGCCGTTACTTAAGCACGACTATACATACGCCTTTGAATTGCTTCTCAGACGTATGCAGGTTTGCTCTCGATGTTTTCCTTCACCGTAAAGTTCAAAATCAATAAAAAAATACAAAATTGTATAAATCACTCACCAACTCATAGCTACCATCACTCTGTGGCAATTGAAGTTTCAAATCACTTATATTTGAACTTCGGTCACTTTCTTTGTACATATCACTGGTAGTAACGGTAACATCAGGCTTTTCATTGATCTGCCGGCTCTTCTTTCTTCTTCTCCGGTGGCAGACCACGAGAAGAACGATGAAGGCGGAGAAGATAATGATTCCGGAAGTCACGCCAATGAGGATGATGAAAAGCGGAAGTGATTCTGTTGGGAATGTATCAGGTTAGGCTGTGAAGGAATTGGGGCTCATACTTAAACTTACATTATTGTAAATAGTACGTGACTAGAGGTATATATATCATCATGTCCCACAACAAACGCCTCGATAGGAAAGAAGAAAGAAGAAGATAGAAAACATCCTCTTTTCACCGTAGATATATTTAGATCCCAACGTGATAGATAGCGAGTCGTTTATCATTCATACACGTTTTTGAAGTTCTTCTCTAACGTATGCAGGTTCTCTGTTGTCCTTCTTGTCTCGGTCCGTCTGATGGTAAGCGGTTACCGCCGCCTATGGACGCTTGCAACACCAGGGTTATCACTCGCGTGTTGCCGACCCTGCAGGAATATTTTCACACCCTTCTTGAAGAACTCCATGCTGTACTCTCCAGGGTAAACCTCAACGGGGAGCTCATTCCACAGCCTGTGCATTCGCGAAAGAAAATTCGAGGTAGTTGGGACGTGGTCTTTCTCTGAATTTTCTTTAAGGCACTTTGGCATTGTCAGTTACTTCAATCGTACTTAATTAACCTTTTCCATGTGTCCTAACCCAAGTAACTTACCTCTCTTCATATTTACAATACCACCCTAGTTCACGCCACTTATTTTGCAAATCGCTGCGAATACGCCGCAAATTTTTCCAAAGGAAATGCATTTAGATATGGGAAATTAAATAATGTTATATTAATACTCACTCAGAGGCTTCAGTGTGATCGCTGCATTAGCAGTGCCATATTCGTTAGTGACACTGCAGTTGTACACCCCGAAGTGTTTCGATTGGCTTGCTCTTATCACTAGTATAGATTTCACTACTCCGTCCGGTTGGGTTTCTTCTATCGTTGCGTAGTCCTGAAACGCCTATACATTTACAATGGCCTACTTCTGAGAAATTCGCAAAAGACTAGCGTCTTCTTAAGTGTTGTTAAAGTCCTTAACAACACTTAAGTTAAGGCATCTACGGTCTGATACACGTATCAAAATCAAAACAATATTCTGGACCACTTATTCTAATCCTGCCTTCGATGCCTTCGCACTAGGCATAGCTTTTTTTATCAGTGTCTAAGGATTAGATTCACCTTCCCATAATTATACCCGAGGAGTAGGGCAGAGGCTTTTCACCGGAGCATATATAAGTTATCATGACAGATCATCGAGTCAGTCGTAATTTACGTCTCCGAATGTCTTTTGAAACGTACGCAGGTCTCGTATTATGCGGTTTAAAAAGATTTACATTCGACTCGGAAAGAATTAACTCTCGTTGAAGTATTTACTAGAGATGCAAATCTCTAGCATGGAGGTCTTCAAGAAGCGTGTGAAAATATTCCTGCAGGGTCGGCAGCGCGAGCGATACCCTTAGAGTTGCAAACGTCCAGAGACACTCATCAATAAGCGGACTGAACTCTTGTTGGCCTCCTTAGTGGTATATTCATGTTTCACATCACCGTAAAGCTTGTGGTGTGATTAATCACATTTACAATCACACACAGCTCGTAGATCAATATCACAGAAGGTAGGACCAGTACATTCAACCCAAACGACTAATACAAGAGAAATTAAATGAAAACGATTTGAAACTTTTGGTGTACCAAAATTCGAACCAGTTTTTTTTAGCTCGATTAATTAAGATGCAAGACAATCACTTCATCGGGTTGGTAATAGTCCGTTTAATAGACTTACCGGATCTTGAACTGCGCTGATCTCCTTATTCTCGAAGTACCAACTGATGTCGACCGGTTTGGGGACAGATAGTGCGGCACATTCAACTCTAACATTTTCACCTTCGGAGCCAATCTGTGTTCTGTTTGACATGAATTTTGGAGGTCCTAGGAAACACAAGGTTAGTTTATCCTTCTAAAATTATTTATAAATGTAAAAGCTTGTTGCTCAATAATGCCAGTACGGCTAAACGATTGGATATAATTTGACACAGAGATAGATTATTAAATAGATTAACACGTATGCGGGGGTTTATTGGCACTTGTGTATTTTTATACGAGAACAGAATTTATAATAATATAATATATCCTCACGCCTTCCCACAAGGGTCTCCGAAGGGGTAGGCAGAGGTGTATAGGTAATACCCACACACGTTTTTTCCTCACGATGTTTTCCTTCACCGTAAAGCTCTTGCTGTGACTAATCACTGTACATAAGTTTAGAAAAACTCATTGGTACAGTCGGGATTCGAACTTGCGACCTTTGCGTCGCAGGCAACTGCTCGAACCACTCGGCCACCACCGCTCACCGTCAGAACAGAATTTACTTCAGGGATTTTGTGATTTAACGAATATTTACCTAATTATGAACTATTTCAGTATTGGATAGCGCTAATGATGTCTCACCTTTGATAAATATTGTAGCCTCGCTCTCTATCTCAGGATAACCTTCGACAGTAGCCTTGCAAATGTATCTTCCCGCAGTCCTGCTGTTCACATGCACCTTAAGGTTGGGATCTGACCCCTTGACCTGCTGGAGAATAGGGAACGCTCATATAAAATTGGCGATTAATCCGACGACAATTATTTAAAATAAAAAGTTATTCGAGCAGTAGCCCGCAATACAAAGACTGCAAGTTTGAAAGACTGACGAGCTTCAGCTTTTAGCAGCGAAGAAACACATTGATCATTATTTCAGTGTAAAGTATTTAAGTGTAACTGGTACAGTCGGAGCCGAAAACAAGTCTTTAGTTGCAGGCGACTACTCGACCACTACACACCACAGCTCATTGTACTCAAGGATTTTTAAGACATCTTAACACTAGAATGAAAACCGAAGTCTGAGTATACTTTGATGCCATGGTAGTCACTTACCCCAATTCGTCCCGGCTCGTGCAAGAGCCATTTGATGCTGGGTTGAGGCTGACCATCTACGTCACAGCTCAGTACTACGTTAGATCCGTCATCGGCTTCTATATTTTGCGGTCGTGCTCTGAATTTCGGAGGATCTGGACGAATAAGAAACCTTATTAATTACGTTTTTACTCAAATAAAATCGAAAATATTTTATTCAACGCAATGCACACAGAGAGTACTTATTGAACGTCACATACTAAATCCTCGCTAAATAAAATATAAAATTTCAGATGTCAACGTTTCTACGAAATATAATTGTGTGAAATATAATTATCGTTTACTTTCAATCACTCATCAGTTCATTTCAAAGACAATCCAAACACAAATTGATCTAGTACCAAATTAACTACAGCTTTTATTATGGTAACTACACAACGCGGGATTTGAGCCAGCGACCTCAAGTTTAGTAGTCAGGAAGTCTAACCACTAGACCAGACGGCCGTCGAAGCTATTACTTCTAATAATAGTTATGTAAAGGTAGTTTAATTGTGTTGTTACCAACAATAAATACACATTTTTGCTTAAAATCAATAGTTACATATTGTACGCGCCGCTTAATAAATTATTTATTTTATCTATGCATTACTCACCACACTAATTCATTAGCTCATACACTCTCCTAATCCGTTCCCAAAATCATTCACCCGCTCCCTCCCGCACTGGCTCAAGAGTCGACGCTTACGGTACACACGCGACGCACGCGCTTCTTCAATAAAAACCCCTAAATTATCCTAAATACCGCAAGAGACTAATAAGTGTGTGGACTGATTAAATCCTAAAATATAAAAAGTGTGATCGTGCAGTGGAATCAGTGCCAGATGGAAAACTCCACTTCGAACAATTCAAATTAACCGCCAGGTCTACCTATCCCTTTCACTGCTGAAATACATCACACATATATTCACACGTACGCAGAGAGAGTAGAGCGTCAGTTTTCTCTTGTCTTACATACCTCTTTAGCTTCGTCCACGTTCATCAGTCTCTTCATAAGCCAACCAATAGTTTAATTCATAATTATTTAATACTAGATCAACTTACATGTTACATTAAGTGTCGAAGAGGCTTCTCCCATTCCCACAGTATTTGTGACTTCGCATTTAACAACAGCTTTGTGGTGTTGTCTGGTTACGTTGAAGATAATCTGAAGCAAATCATTATTTTAGATTTTATGTGCGTCTTAACTTCTTCACTGACTTACCAATATGTCAGTACAGTTTACTCCTGACTAGGTCAGTTAACTTAAATTTAGGTAAGCGATTGTGGCCGAGTGGTTGAGTGGCCTGCGACACAAAGAAATTACAGGTTTGAATCCCGACTGTACCAATGAGTTTTTCTGAAATTAAGTATAAGTCACACCACGAGCGTACTGACTTAGACACATATATATATTTTCTTTTCACCGGAAATATAAGCTATCCTCAATGTATTTAAGACAAAAAAACTCCTTATCATATATAACACATACATACATATCATACTCAACTCGATATTATTTTATTTCAATCTATATATCGATATCGACCTCTTAAGAGAACATTGAAATTTTCCATCATTTGCATTAAAATCTCACACCATATTTCCTATAATTGAATTAATCACACTAAGAAATTAATTATTATTAGTGAGAGCAATGTACGCGAATTTAATGACCTAGAAACTTTAAGTGTACTTAATATTGTGTTCGACACAAACTTTGTTTTAACAAAATTTGGTGTTTGAGCTTCTACATTGAGCGTCTATCAAAACGTTTATATTTCGTTAAGTAAGGCACAACATTTACTTCCATACAATGAACATTAAGTTAACAATCCCACCGAGTATATGCTCACACACCGGGGTGCACTCATGCATAAACTATGAAGTGTTACTAGGGTTGTTGCTACAGAATGCCGAAAGCGAATTAGCACGAAACGAAAGCGAATCGAACCAATTGATTTGACAATTTTCACGTTTCTAGTGCCTCGATCAAACGATCAGACGCTCAAGGAGGGGACGTCAACCGTACTAGAAATGTGGATGAAGCAAAAGCGGTCTGTAAGTCTGGATAGAACTGGCGCTCTACTCATTTGACTACCACGCAAGGGATTTTGTGCGATGGTATATATTTACGTGAAAATGTATGTCTAAGCAGAACTGGTGTTTTATACTCACTGCCTAGCCCGTTAGGAACTCGGCGTGGTGATATGTATGTGTGTATGATTTGGGTAATTTGCAAAGGCTTATAAAGGTCCAGTAGGCGAATGGTATTTAAGAGTTTCGATTATTTTTGAATGATTAATCATATCAAGATCTAAATGGTGAAGGGGAATATCGCGAGGGAAACTTGTATACGTTTGAGAGGACATTCAGAGACGTATGTAAAAGTCGTCATCTAGAAATGATGACGGACTCGCCTTCTGTCACTTTGCGCTTGTATCACCCCCGCCTACTCCAAGGCTTGAGGCGTAAAGATAAAGAAAATAATAATTGGGTATATTTAGATATACCGCTAGCTATTGGTATTTGAATTTTTATGATATTTCTTTATTAAAGTTAATCTAAGTACAATTAAATCCGTTTCGACATTTCAATAATGTTATTTGCATATTCAATATGACCGTAACTTAGTTGCAGCGAACATAAAAGAGAAATTGTATATACAAATTGAGGTGAGACGAATTGTATATACAATTTGCATACTGTTTAAATTAGTTTTTCTTTTAATTTAACAACATTAGAGACGTTTTTTAAACCTGCTACAGATCAAACTATGGACCACATAAATACCTACATACATATTCTGCCTACTCCGCTCTACGATAGTTACTTTCTAGACTTCCAATCCTCTCGTTTAATATGGAATCATAAGTATCCTCACGCCTACCCACAAGGGCCACCGAAGGGGTAGGCAGAAGTGTATATGTAATACCCACACCCCCAGTTTCCGCCAGATATATTTCAGGTACCAACGTAACAAATGGCAAGTCCATCGCCGTTGCTCAAACACGACTATACATACGCCTTTGAATTGCTTCTCAGACGTATGCAGGTTTCCTCCCGATGTTTTCCGTCACCGTAAAGCTCGTGGTGTGACTCATCACTGTATTTAAGTTCCTAATAACTCATGTACCAAAACCAAGTCGGGATTCGAACCTGCATTATTTATGTTGCAGGTAAATACTCGAAGCACTGGGCCGCCACGGATCCATACGTACCTATATCCCGGTCCGGCTGATGGTAAACGGTTACCGGCGCCCTATGACTATTGCTGAACGCTAAATGTTATCACACTTTTGTAAAAGTTAAGAAAAAATATCGATACACAAAACAAATGTATAATGTCCCAACACTAGAGTGCGTCATAGTGAAAAATTCAGCGCCCCTAGTACCTCGCTGCGGTCATAAGCTCGTGTTAAATTGGATATTATGCACTTTTGCACTTTGTTTTATTAATATTTTCATTTGTAAAGCTGAACATATCCGCATGAACGTCCGCACTGGCGGATTTCGACCTCTTTAATCACCCTTCTCTATTATTCGTGGGTTTCGCAAAGACTTGCGAAAACAGAGCAAATATACCTTTTGAGTGGCTCCGCGTGTTAGTAATGCTGTTGGTAACATAGCTATGTACGAACATTTGCTTACACTAACATTAAAGACCCACTACCCACGCGCTAAGTTTTCTGAACGATTTTGTCGCAGTCCAAGATATTTCGCTGATTCTCTCCCGTCTCTTGTGGATAATTTGAAATCATATTTACGTAAATTATGTATTATTATTATTGCACACAATGTTGTTCCTTAAAACAATATACATAGGACTTAAGATAGGAAACATCATGAACCTGGTTGGGCGTGGGACATCACCATGCATCAGATCATTGAATTTTAACCTACAATCTTGACTTGTGGGTGACTTGCCACTCGGCCAGACCCATTTGAAGTAAAATTTACTTTAATATAAGGTACGGATGAAGGTATCTTCATTAACATAATTATATGTATTACTATCTAGTCATAGTCAGTAGATACATCACATCTTGAAGCAGAGTTCCGCTCGAGCGCAGAGAGTACAGCGCCAGTTCTCTCTATTCTTACATACCTCTCTCACTTAATCCACATTAATCGCTCTCTTCTCACAGGATCGCTGGTTGCGAGTACTCCTGATGTTCCCATCTATAAGGGTCTGTTTTTACATACATAATCAATAAAAAACAATTTCATGACTTACCATCTCATCATTATAGTCCCCCACAACCGGGTTGTTGTTCAAGTACCATCTATAATACTGGGGTAGTGGGTTCGCATCCACCTCGCATCGTATCCTGATCTCCGCACCCTCGGGGATATTACCATTCTTATCCCCAGATTTCAGTGATATGCTCACTTTGGGCACGTATTTGACCTGAAATCATGATTAGCATTAACTTCTTTTCTTTTTTTTAACTTACTGCCAATAAAAAAACAAGGAAAAGAATATTTTTAACGAGCAATAAATAGTCATAAATATAAACAAATTCGTGAGTGTAATCTATATAAATAAATAAAATTGGAGTGTCTGTTTGTAATATTATAATAAACGCTTTTTATCAAATGAATATGGATGTATACACGGTAAACACACCAAAACATATATATATTTTTATTTTTGTTACTGTTTGTTCCGGGTAATCTCTGAAACGGCTGAACCGATTTTAACGGGACTTTCACTGGCAGTTAGCTGATGTTAAAAACTGACCAATATTTTTTGTTAAATTCCACGCGGACGAAGTCGCGGGCACAGCTAGTATAAATATAAAATTTATGAGCCGTTTAATATAAATACACCTCCAAAAAGATTGAAAATAGAATACCGAATTTCAATTCACTAATATACGTTGCCTACTGCGGAGCAGGTTTCTCTATAGTCTAAAAATATTACCTCGATATGCACTATAGCCATTCTATGAGCTCTGTCGGCTGTGTTCTGCGCCTGACAGGTGAGTGTCTGATTGTGGTGCATCTTGCTCGGGGTCAACCGCAGTAGTGATCTGTTGCAGATATGCAAGTCTATTATTTCAATTAATCACCGACAGACGTTACATAAAATCTTTATATATCTATGTTACGTTGGTTTAAACATATAGAAAGGATGAGTGAATATATATTGACAAAACAGATATAAAATGCGAAAGTTCCAACTACCTTCATCAAATTGATCGGACACTCAAGGATGGGAACGTCAAGAGTACTCGAAACCGATGCGTGTGTACAATGATAGTAAGGGACTAATTAATGTGGACGAAGCGAAAGAGTTGTGTCAGTCTAGAGAAAGCTGGCGCTCTATGCTCTCTGCCTACACTGGAGGGTCTTCCTCTAGGGTCTCCTATAGTAAGAAAGTGCGAAAAAGCTATTACAGCGCACCAAGCGGAACTAAAAAGAACTAAATTGTGTAAACACACAGCGACTATCAAAAATGCGTTGAATTCAGTTCCTAAATTAGTGTTAATAATGACTTACTCAAAATGTTGGAGCCCAGATCTCAACTGAAATACTTAGTCTAAAAATAAATATAGATTTTCTTTTTATCCACGTCACTGCGTAGGTTTGAGTGTTTGAGATGTTTGAGATTGCAAGATTTGAAATCATGCTCATATCTAGGGATAGTTTCTTAAAGTATAAAAGTATATTTGGTACTTGTAATACTCGTAAGATTTGTGACACAAAGATTGCAAGTTGGAACCCCGACAGTACCAATGAGTTTATAAAATTTAAGTACAGTGATTACTAACACCACGAGTTTTACGGTGAAGGAAAAAATCGAGAAGAAACCTGCATACGTTTGAGATGACATCCAAAGACGTATGTATAGGATGTATATGTAGGAACAAAAATTATTATAGTGTACAAGATTTTTTAGAAGATAGCTCTTATAAAAGAAACACTATATTTGCACGCTGGAATATATCCAGCAAAACATGTTTGTCTATTTGAAAATTGTGACACCAGTATATACCATGTTTTTGCAAAGCCAGCTTTTACGTGGGTAGCAAAATTTTTTTCGAAATCTTAATACTTCAGATACATACATATCAATCAACACAGGGTAGGCAGAGAGAGTAAACCACCAGTTCTTTAACATACTAGACTTGCATACCTCTTTCGCTGCGTCCACATTCATCAGTCTCTTCATACATGTTCGTCGGTTTCCCGTCCTTGTGTCCGATCTATATGATCTGGGTAGTTGAAACGTGGTCTGCCTCTTCTTGCACAAACTTTCGCTTTGTATATCTGTTTCATCAAACTTTCTTCAATCCTTTCGATATGTCCAAACCAACGTAACATGCCTCTCTTGATCTTTACAATCACCTCGTTCACGCCAGTTGTTTTGCGAATAATTCAGAAACTTTTTTAAATTTTACGTAAAACAAAGTATTCAAAGACTATGTGAGTGTAAAATATGTTAATATCCGTTTCAAGCACCTACCACTCCATTTACACCTTTGCTTACGAAAATTTGCGAGCCCAAAGCGGAATAGCATAAGTTGGCCCTCCACCATGATTTAACTGGCAACATTTGCTCCGAACGGGCCCGAAAAGTTGCAAAATTACACCACCTACTTAATACTGAAACTTATTCTATAACTTACCTAGTTTTGAATCTCTGCTCATCCGGCAGCAATTCTACTGTGCTCATGACATTTTTTTTTATTACTTGTTGATTTCCGTCCAGCCAGGTTATCTGTACCAGGAAAATCAAACACATAACTATACGTTAATCAAAAACATGCATTTCCTATCATATATATTTTAGGTCAACGGTCAACTAATAAATCTTATATAATATATCTTCACGCCTTGCCAAAAGGCTCCCCCTAGGGGTAGGCAGAGGTTTGTTTGTAGGTAGGTGGTACTCACACATCCACTTTCCGCCAGAGATATATTTTAGGTGCTAACGCAACGTGATGGCGAGTCCATCGCCGTTACTCAAGCACGGCTGTACATACATCTTTGAATTTCTTCTCAAACGTACGCATTCCTCCCGATGTTTTCTTTCAACGTAAGGCTCATGGCGAGACTAATCAATGTACTTAAGTACAGAAAAACTCATTGGTACAGTCAGGATAAGAAGTTGCAATCAACTACTCGAGTACCAGAGCTCTTTTATTGGTATCTATAGATTTAATACAAATCAAATTGTAAAAGAAGCAAGTACCTCAGCGGCTGGCTTTCCCCCAACAGAGACGCACTCTATATCCACAACCTGATCTTCAGTGGCATCTATGAAGGCACCCTGTAATATCCTCGGAGGGTCCGGAGCCACCAGCACAGTCAACTGAGCGTAGCGTGAGCGGATGCCCGGTTCGCCTGGAACAAAAAATAAAAACTATATTCAAGTATTTTTGGATATTTCATTTCTTCTTAAGGTTTATCACTATATCTTCACGCCTTCTCAGGGTCCCCGAAGGGCAGGGCAGAAAGGCAGAGGTATGTAGGTAGTATCCACACATCCATTTATCGCCGGAGATATCAACGTGCCAAAAGGCGAGTTAAGGGCGTAGGCGTAGAGATAATAATATAATTATTATTAGTTCTTAAGCTTGTACTCACCATTCAGGCCGGAGCTCACTTGACACTGATATCTGCCATCATCATCAAGTGTCAAATCCTTGATGTCCAAAGAAAAATCTCCTGGAACAAAGGACATATATCGTGTATAATAGTCGTGTTCAAAATAGTTTAAACATAATGTTTGCTTTACCTAAACAGTCGAGAATAGAAGAGGGAAGATGATAATACGAAATGACAGCTTCTTTAGAAATACCCTAGAAGAAGGAAAGTTTGAGGGGATGAAATAAAGAACATGACCGAGATTAACATAAATAAGTCAGGTCAAAGAAAAGGTTTATAGGGAGGTCAAAGAGATTGCGCTGAACAGTGAATTGTATCAGAGACGCCGACAATATCCCAGCTACAAAAGGTATGTAGTGACTCGAATTAGTACGCTTAGCGATGCCATGCAACATGGCAGTGCTGCCAGTATTCTTGGCAGTCTTCCAGAAGAATCTGTCTAGAAGTCATGGTTGCATTATCTACTACTTGTTTAGCATTATCCTTCTGAGTTAAATAACCAGGAAGAAATATAGTTTTCAATCCAGATACCTTTCCGAGTCTCTCACTATTATTCTGAGCCGGTTGGGACTAGTGGTAAGAGTTCTTGAATACGACGCGTGAGGTCGCAGTTTCGAATCTTAGAGGAGATATTTGTTAAATGAAGTTCAATAATTTGTCACCACAGTCTTAGATACATTGCTGTAGTTATTGAAAATAAAATAAGTAGGTACATTTTCTTTCACTTACAAATTGCCTTGGTTTCGGACTAGTTCAATGGAATCGTGGAATATGTCAGAAAAATATATAATTACAGTGGAATCCATTGAAACAAAGTAGGATAGAATCTGCGCCAGGCTTCAAACCAATTACCCAGAGCTAATATGAAAAGTTTACAAATTAAAGGAACTCCTTCCCAAATAAGCGAGTTCAACACAATTAATTTGCGCAGAGTAGAAAAACCGGCCCAGAAACGAAGTAACCGATACTTAATTACTTAAATTGGACTCGAAGTGAAGGAATTCCAACTCACTTTTTACCGAGCAAAGAATAGAATAGCCAGTCAGCTTATTAAGCGAAATCTCTCTAGCTATACTTTTTGCTTTAAAGCGGTTTTTTGCTCTTAATTACGAGATTGATAGAGCTATTACTTTTATTGCGCCAGTTACTAAATATACTTTTTTAATACCATAAAGATGTACCTACTTGATGGTAGCCCTTTACCATCCATCATTACCATGGTCGCACAAATTGCCAACCCTGTTAGATCCCCTGCATATCCTTGGTGTTACCAATCAGTTGTCCATCAGCTAATATCCACCAAAATATACACCTTTCCTTATGAATCTCTGTATATTGGAAACCGCATGAAAATCTACTTAGTACAGTTTGAGTACATCGCAAACTGACAAACAGACAGACATACAGACGCGGTGGCGGACTTTGTTTTATAATATTTGGTGGCTAAATTTGCTGCGAAGTGCGCGAAGGCTAACATCAAAGTGTTTATTTAATAGAGCCTTCGGAGTAACTATATGTATAAACAAAAAAATCCCCATTTCTCTCGTCTATAACCTCGCGATGTAACCTACATATAAAAACGTGCTACTCCTGAAACCTACTTGAAAGTCTCATTCAACGCGCCCTGAAAACGCCTACGAAACCATTTTTCATCGCGCTCACTTGAAAAGAATTGACGAATACGCTTCCTTAGCGCTCACTCGTACAAAAAGAACTTTTGTTTTACAGCTACCAAAATGAATAGCCTTGAAAATATATTAAACATAGCTTGTACAGTTGTCTTGAACGGTGAAAGAAAATTTTGAGGGGAAGACTGAAAAAATTCATAGAAACTCATAGGCGTACTTGAGAAGCGGCGACGGACTCGCCATCTGTCACGTTGGCACTTAAATATATCACGGTCGAAATAGGGCGTTTCTAGGTCTATCCCTGCGGGGACCTTTTGAAGTATTTTAAGTACATGAGAACATGAGCATATGGAGAAAAAAATATGTTATGTAGGCTAGTTTTAAAAAGAGGAAGGTCTTTGCCAAGCAATGAGACATAGATGGCTATATATTTGTCCTATGTCCTATTTTTCCACAATATTAGAAATTATATTTCTATCCTGTGTAAAGTATATATGCCCATGTGGATACGTTTTGTTATAAATTATGAAACACTTTAAAGAATATCACGCCAACTGTACAGACAATAATTTTAATAGTTAGCCAAATCCCGGTCGTTGCCCTGTTACGCAAACCTTCTAATAATATATTATGATGCATATCTGAAATCTTTCGTTTCATTACATTCAGTCATTCATCTCAGATATGAAAATACTTTGCCGGGAAAATTCGACTCGGATTTTTCCGGAATATTAGCAGTAAGTAATTTAATTATCACTTGTTCATAACATTTATTTACAATAACAACAATTAACAATATTTACAAATAACAGTTGAAACTAACTACTTACAGTAAAAATATTTGTCCCAAATCGGTATCCCGAGGCAACGTGCCAAGAAGACTAGCAGCATTGCCACGCTGGATAGCAATGCTGATTCTCTGAGCGAGATATGTTCCAGCCCGCCTGTCACGAGAGGTCTCAACTAGACGAGAAGATCAAGTCTTTTATATCACTTGTTTAATTATGTCGTGCCCAGTAGGGACTGTGTATGTAGAGAGAGTAGAGCGCCAGTTATCTTTAAAAGTACGGATATCGTTGGCTTCATTCACACACACGCTCAGACATATCATCACGCCGTCTGTAGCGGGGTAGGCAGAAAGGGATGAGCGATAGTTATCTTTAAACTTATAGACATCTTTCACTTCATCCATTATAACATCATCGGAACCTTTAATATTTATGGCCAGCGAAAAAGCTTTCAAACAAGCTTTGCTTAACGAGGGGCTGTGTCAATTTGTGTGGGATTATCCCTGTGTTGTGTGCTATTATTTATTTATCAAACAAAAATTATTTGGTATAGAATTATCTATCAAACACTCATGAGAACATCAAGCGTAAACCGCACTCGTGAGTAAGAGAAATAGATCTGCAAGTCCAGAAAGAACTGGCACTCTACTCTTTGTCTATTGACTCCAAGGTCTCCAGTACTGAGCTCTTTGGGGAGGGGGGAGGATTGTTATATTGTGTTGGCAGCCGAGGGATTAGTCCTATTATGCTGCCAACACAGTATAACTCCGAACATAGAGTGGCAGCGTGCAAGTCATTAGCACGACAACGTGGTCATTTACGCTAATGTGGAGGTATAAGTTAAAAAAATACATATGAGTAATAATAAATGAGGTTAATATAAATGTATTACCGAGAAGAACATGGCCTTCTTTCTGCGTATGCCAGACACTCATTCAAAATCACCTTCCATTCACCTGCCAGCACATCACATTCAGGATTTACACTTCGGTATCGTGAGCGTAAATAGGCTACGGTAACCGTTTCCCATCAGATGGGCCGTTTGCTTATTATAAAAAGTCGGTTTTACGGGCGAAGATTTGACGTGACAACGTCTTTTTCTCGGTAGAATATTTATTGATATGAATATAATTAAATTGCACAATAGGAACAAGGAATTGAATGAAAATAAGAATTGCACAAATTTTAACTATAGAAATATATTTTGTTTACTAAAACATTGAGGCATTCGGCGGGCCTCTCTCTCGTTCGGTGACTCATCGTAACGTTACCGGGCGTTACACTTTTTCATAAGTGACTCCCAGCCGCAACCTAATTTAAGACGTTGTCACGTCAAAAAAAAAAGAATCTCATGACGTGATGTTTTTGGCGAGTTAAGGATCTTTCGCTAGTTAGTCTTCGCAATGCAGATAATTATGTATGTATGTATGTACAATTTTCTATGTCCTGTTGTTGGTAACCAACCACATTCACTAAGCAGAATGTATGGACAAGAAGCTCACCTAATCCAACCTCGGTCTGGCGCGGGCAATTTACCTAAATATTTAGGTAACGGTTCGTTTTTACACCGAACACTGTGCCAAGTAATCAACAGGGAATTTGCGAGATAAAGTCGTTTTGTTTTGTTTCCTTGGTTTAATTAAACGAACAAAAATTTTTAAAAGTAATTAAAGACGTGATTTACGCTCAATTACTAGATAAAGATGATTCAGATCAAACTTTAATTCTCAATTTGATTTTTTACTGCAATGCAGTTATTAATCACTCCACGAGTTTGACGATGAAGAAAAAAGCTGAAATGAAACCTAGTTACCGAGATACGGAAGACTCATAGTAGCGACCACCCTAGTTTAAGGTTTAAAGAATTTTATTATCAGCAAAGACAATTTGTCACTTATGCGATAACATAATTTTCATTAAGATTATACATTCGTCGCCGACTTACTCCTTATAGGCAGATTCCTTATGTATACCAATAGTTTGAACCTGTAACCTAAAGGTATTATATATTATATAAAAAATAAATATCTTGGGACGATTACACACATGTTGACCTTGGGACAATTGCACACAAATTGGCCTAGGGACAATTGCATACAAACTGACTTTGGGACAATTGCACACAAATTGACCTTGGGACAATTGCACACAAATTTACCTTGGGACAATTGCACACAAATTTACCTTGTGACAATTGCATATTAATTGCCATAACCCCAAATTAAACTTAACTATGGTACTAGATAACAATATTTGTAAATAAATATATAAATATACACTTACTTATATACATAGATATGTATATAAATACATAGGATATCCTAGACTAAGATCGTAGACGTATTCTTCACATAAATATCTGCCCTCAGCGGAAATCAAACCCACGATCTCAAGCTTGGTGGTCAGGAGCTCTGATCACCAGACCGGACCTTAGAGACCTTAACATTTGCATGAAAGTAGAGAGCTGATTGTCTTCATCCACATTCATCAGTCTCCTTCGTACATGCGGTTTTGAGTACTCGCAACGTGGATGTGTATTTTTTTTTAGTGATTCCCACGCCTTCCCATAAGGATCCCCGAAGGGGTAGGCAGAGGTGTATAGGTAATACCCACACCAACCACTTTCCGCCAGAGGTATATTAAGTGCCAACGGGACAGACGCCGTTACTCAAGCACGACTATACATACGCCTTTGAATTTCTTCTCAGACGTATGCAGGTTTCCTCTCGATGTTTTCCTTCACCGTAAAGCTCGTGGTGAGACTAATCACTGTACTTAAGTTCAGAAAAAACTCATTGGTACAGTCGAGATTCGAACTTGCGACCTTTGCGTCGCAGGCAACTGCTAAAACCACTCGGCCGGCACGGCTTTATGATTATGATTCTGTATAGATTGTTGGCATGTGGTATTCCTCTGCTTTTTCCAGCCACTTTCGCTTTGTTTATCTGTTTCGTCAGTCTTTCTCCACCCGTCCTGTCTACGTCCAAGCCAATGCAACATGTTTTTTTTTATATTAAATTTACAAGTGTTTATATACTTACCGAATGTAAAATAATTTAACAGTGTAGGAAGGAAACTGACGTCATAATTTTCCCACTTTTCATTGCCTCCCACATTCGAATTCAAGACTTGAGTCCGATGTAATAGAGTCGAGACTATATTGAAGTGCAGTGTCGAGTGGGAGTTAAAGTGCGTTTTTATTTACAATGCCTGAGTCACGGGCAAAGCGCGTAGAGCGTTGACCGGATAACAGGCGCTAGATTCTCTTTTTAAATATTTTTTTTCTTATCTTTAGGGGCCGTCCCCTAATCACGTGATGAATTTTTAACATTTTTAGCCACTTCCTCCCCCATTGTAATACGTGGTGAGGTTTACGATTACCCCACTCTCCAACAATAATCACGTGTATTTTTTTCTACCTACAAAAAATCTTACCGGTTAAGTTTAGGTTAAGGTTACCGGTTAAGGTTACCGGTTACCGGTTAAGGACCATGATAAAAATTTCTAGACAGAAAGGTCTACACGCTACTTACTCTACACGCCGCTTTTCGGTTTAGAAATCACGCGTTTGACGAAAAAACAGTACACGTGACATCTTACACACCACGAGCTTTACGGTGAAGGAAATCATCGTGAGGAAACCTGCATACGTCTGAGAAGAAATTCAAAGGCGTATGTATAGTCGTGGTGCCGTGGTATAGTAGTAAAGCCGTGGTGGCCGAGTGGTTCGAGCAGTTGCCTGCGACGCAAAGGTCGCAAGTTCGAATCCCGACTGTAACAATGAGTTTTTCTGAACTTAAGTACAGTGATTAGTCACACCACGAGCTTTACGGTGAAGGAAAACATCGAGAGGAAACCTGCATACGTCTGAGAAGAAATTCAAAGGCGTATGTATAGTCGTGCTTGAGTAAAGCAACTTGAACAAGGGTCCCCGAAGGGGTAGGTATACACATTTCAATAAATATAGTTACCTTCTTCATCGCTCCCAATCATGGAGTACCTCTCGTAGCCACTCAGGTTGCGATGTGTTCCGAGGCCGAAGTCATCCTTGGTCCATTGTAGGTGACCAGCCTTGTTCTCCACCCGACAAGGCAATGTCACTCTAGATCCCACAATTGCACTCTGAAACAAATATAAAAAGCACTGTAAGTATATATTTTCACACCCTCTTTTTGCCATAGATATATTTAGGTATCAGCGTGACAGATGGCGTGTCCATCGCCGTTACTAAAGCACGACTTTACGTATGCAGGTTTCTTCTCCACGATTTCCTTCACCGTAAAGCTCCTTGTGTGATTAATCACTGTGCATAAGTTTCCCATAGTCGGGATATAAACTTTCAATCTTTAAGTTGTACGCAATCACTCGGTCACCACAAGACTAACTCATCCACCATAGGGTTGTCAAAAAAGGGCTGTCACAACACTATTTCCGATTGAATCGGAATTTATTTCAATACATTAAATCTATTGTTCCAAATTTAAAGCTATCAAAGTCGCATGCATAATATAATAAGTAGTGGATAATGATCTTGTGGAGCATATAAACGGGTCTGCATGGTAATAATGCTTCATGAATATTTATTTAATAGATTAGTGGATTCCCGGGCAATATACAATGTACATTAAATGATTGTATGTATACAAGATTGTAAACTAAAAAGTTAACGGTTCCGAACTGCATTTTTAGAATTAATTGTTCAAGTTTAAAAGTTCTAACTGTTAAACAGATTTAATAGAAGTATTTTATCTTGGCATACTGATGAATATGGACGAAGCGAAAGAGGTATGTAAGTCAAGAGAGAACTGGCGCTCTATACTCTCTGCCTACCCCGTTAGAGACCCGACCGACCCGATATGTATGTATATAATATAAATAATATATCCTCACGCCTTCCCACAAGGGTCCCCGAAGGGGTAGGCAGAGGTGTATAGGTAATACCCACACACCCACTTTCCGCCAGAGGTATATTAGGTGCCAACGTGACAGATGGCGAGTCCATCGCCGTTACTCAAGCACGACTATACGCCTTTGAATTTCTTCTCAGACGTATGCGGGTTTCCTCTCGATGTTTTCCTTCACCGTAAAGCTCGTGGTGTGACTAATCACTGTACTTAAGTTCAGAAAAAACTCATTGGTACAGTCGGGATTCGAACTTGCGACCTTTGCGTTGCAGGCAACTGCTCGAACCACTCGGCCACCACGGCTCATGTATGTAAGTACATTTAGATATAGTACACTTTTCCACGAAGGGGTAGGCAGACGAGTGTAAGTAGTACGGAGATATATTGTGACAGATTGTTACCTATTACGTATATGAATTTCTAAATGAAATGGAATATCAACTGCGTTTTAACACCATAACAGATTATACAACGGAGGCTCTGAGTGGACTCAGTAAGCAAAGACCTTTCAAACCACGTAATGTACTTTAATGAGGGTGTTGTTATACCATGTGATGTATACACAACAAAACGCACACACATATACTCTCCCTCTCTCACACCAACACACACACACACTCATATAACAAGTCAAATGAATTAGTCTTATAAGTGATTTTTTTTTAATTTCTTAAGACAATAAAGAATCTAAATACCGAAACGAAACCGATATAACCCAGATACCAAGCTGAAGGATGAAGAACCTACGAACGTGTAGTTAAGTCCTGCTACCTAAAACGGTCCTAACCGCAATCTGTTTGCACTTTCAAGCAACAGTTTCAAGAAATCTCCTGTTATCTTTAAAACAAATGCCACTATTTATAGCCCCGGCTACCGGGCAAACAAACAAGCCGATACCATACGACTCGAACTTCTTAGAACAACAGAAGCGTGCAAAAAATGTTTACCTGATCTTGTGGCTCCATCGCGAACCGCTGCTCTTGGTAACCATAGCAACCGGTCATCAAAACCAACAGGAACCAAAGCCCCGCATCCGGTCGTTTCCATTTCCGGCGGATCGTTCTATTTTCGAATTTCGAATCATCCCTGCGCTCGCGCAGCCCTATAGCCGCCGTTCCATTTTTGAATTCCCTTTTGTCTTGTGCCGCCATATTCGTTTATGTTGAACGCACATATTGGTTACAGTTTAAATGTTGTTTTTGTCTCATTTGTGTGGTTTCAGGAATCGGCGTGATGCATTCTGTACTGCAACAAAAGAAAATATATTTAAAATACATTGAAAAAGTCTGTAAACGACAATGTAAAACATTAATTTTCTATACATCTATTTACATACTTTATATTAAAGTGTGTATATTTTTATTATAATATATCCTCACGCCTTCCCACAAGGGTCCCCGAAAGGGTAGGCAGAGGTGTATAGGTGATACCCACACACCCACTTTCCACCAGAGATATATACATAGTTTTATTTCTCCATACTTTAGAAAAATATTTCAAAAAGTTACTGTAGCACCCAAAAATCCCTCATTAGAGAGAAACTCCGGATCCTCGCCTGCTAATTACTAAGCCATCTTTTAAGAAAAAGAACATAATTTGTTACGTCGAAAGAGATTTTGTCAGTGTTCATAAATTAATGTTTTTTTAGTTTCAAAACTCTCTTAAAGTCGTGGGTGGTTCAAATAGTTACAATATTTTTTTAATATTTAAATCTACTGTTTAGTTTTTACGTTCATCATAATTATGGACCTTATTCTGCTCAACGTGTATCTTTATATACTAATACATATATATAACCAATATTCCAAAGAAACCGGCGAGCATGTATGAAGAGACTGATGAATGTGGACGAAGTAAAAGAGGTATGTAAGTCTAGAGAGAACTGGCGCTCTATTCTCCCAGCCTACCCCGTTAGGGACTTGGCGTGATGATATGTATGTATGTACAAAGAGTTTGTTTCTTCGGAAGCACTCAGGGTTATCCGACTTCTTCACCGATTTTAAAAGATATCTTGCATTGTATAGCCTGTTTATTAGTAAGGCTTTTTGTGCCTGATAAATACACACGCGCCAGGAGCCACAGACTGTTCGCAGTGGGCTCACATCGCACAGTATCACGTGCACACTCCCCTGTACCTCGCACACTCACTGCACTCAATGCCCTCTTGAAGTCCAACCCTGACTGTGACGTGTTTGCGGACGGATAGAAGGCTTTCATTGCGGCATGTATGGAGTATTGTGAGAAGAGTGTATGAATGAGGTTCTTATAATTACTAATTAATGTAATTGGATTTTTAGCCGTACTAATTATGTATAAATAAATAAATAAAAATAAATAAATAAATAAGCTGGTGGTCATCATAGGTTTGTCTTTTTTGTTTGTCGCGCACGAACATATATAAAATTTCTTCTCAAACGTATGCAGGTTTCCTCTCGATGTTTTCCTTCACCGTAGTGTGACTAATCACTGTGTCCTCAAGTTCGGAAAAAGTATTTTTTTATATAACAATAATAATGAAGGTGAAATCGCAGGACTAGGCTAGTATTGATTTTATTGGTAGCGTTAAATAGATAATTTATATTAATTGGAATTTACGTAAAAATATGTTTTAGTACTTCCCGCTGTTTTAAGGCATCATTTGGCGATGTTTTCACATCAATGTATTTAGGCAACATTATTTACGACCTTATAGTGTCAGTTAATTGAATTTAAATTCCAATAAAAATAATATTCAAGCTTTAATGGAGGGATTATGTGAGTAAATAGAAATTGCAGCTATGACAGATTGGAATAAAAAATGTTACGTCTATACGATTTGCCTAACAAGTTTACTTGATTGCTTGGCTTGATGGCCGAGTGATCCGGGTTTTTTTTTTTTATATACAACAAGAGTGGCAAACAAGCATACGGCCCACCTGATGGGAAACGGTTACCGTAGCCTATTTACGCTCACGATACCGAAGTATCACTTGCGCGTTGCCACTCTGTGTTCGGAGAGTTATAGTGTGTTGGCAGCATAATGGGTTTAATCCTTCTGCTTCCAACACAATGTAACAATCCTCCCCCCTCCCCAAGGAGCTCATTACTGGAAACCTTATGAAGTATGGAAGGTTGAAACACTGAAAAGGAAGCCGGGGTGTTTGCCTCGACGTGTTTTCTCCTGACAGGTTTTTTCCAAGACATCCTCACATACTAAAGAAAGCCGTGGTGGCCGAGTAGTTCGAGTCGTGGTCTGCGACACAAAGATCGCAAGTTCGAATCGCGACTGTACCAATGAGTTTTTCTGAACTTAAGTAAAGTGATTCGTCACACCACGAGCTTTACGGAGAAGGAAAACATGGAGAGCGAGATGCAGGTTTACTGTATACATCTGAGAAGCAATTCAAGTACAGTCGTGCTTGAGTAACGGCGCGTTGGCACATAAAATATATCTCTGGCGGAAAGTGGATGTGTGGATACTACCTATACATCTCTGCTTACCCCTTCTATAATATTTATAGGAAGTAGAATTGATTGATTGACGAAAGAGATAGATGTACATTAAGCATATACAAGCGTCCCTTTCTATAGTGATGACAATATTTTTCTACCCCTACGTAAAAGGGAACAAATGTAAAAAGAGAAAACCGGGGAGTTTGATTCGCCGTTTCTTCTCCTGGCTTCTTTTTTCCTTTGAAACGGTGGTAACTTTAGTTTTTATAAAGTATATGACGTTCAATAAGTGTTCCCTGTGTCCCTAACGTTGAATAAAATATTTTGATTGAATATCGCGTCGCCTGGTTGTAAGAACAAGTTTATCCTCTTTCACCGACCTCGTAATCATGTTGATTTCTTTAATTTATTCACACTCGCTGATCTTGTATCAGGCGCCAGACAAACATTCTCGAAAACTAGTCGTAACAAGTGCCGCATTAATAGCTCAATTATTTACCTACCATTAGTTGTACATACTCTTTTATAATAATAATATATTCTCACGCCTTCCCACAAGGGTCCCCGAAGGGGTAGGCAGAGGTGTATAGGTAATACCCGAAAGCGGGACCCGGAAAGCGGGTATGTACCCGCTTTCCGCCAGAGGTATATTAGGTGCCAACGTGACAGATGGCGAGTCCATCGCCGTTACTCAAGCACGACTATACATACGCCTATGAATTTCTACTCTTTTATATGTTGATATAAATCCTTAGTAATATTATAAATGTGAATGTAAGTTTGTTTGTTACGCTTTCACGTAAAAACTACTTAACCGATCGTCATAAAACTTTGTACACATATTCTTGGAGGTATTAGAAGTAACATAGGATACTTTTTGTTGAAAAAAATTTTTTTTTTACGAAAGGTAAAAAAGCTGTCTACGCCGACGAAGTCGCGGGCACAGCTAGTATATAATAATTTATCCTCACACCTTCCCACAAGGGTCCCCGAAGGGCTAGGCTATTATGTATGCAGAAACTGTTGAAGCCAAAGAGACAACTGGCGGTCTACTCTCATTCTTCCCATGCCTATATACATGTGTATGTAAATAAATATATATATATCCTCACGCCTTCCCACAAGGATCCCCGAAGGGGTAGGCAGAGGTGTATATGTAATACCCACACACCCACATTCCGCCAGAGGTATATTCTGTGCCAATGTGTATGTATCCTGGAAGAAATACTCGAAAATGTATGATGCAGAAGCGGCGGGCAAAAGCTAGCATTGTATACATTTTGTGGTGTAATGATTAATCAGTACCACGTGACAGAAATATGTGACACATGCGTCCAGCCATCTGCGCGTACTTTGTCTGTTATCATGGATATATGAGACTCTGGAACGGGCACCGCGTTTTGCAATGTCTAATTTATCGCCTGTAATAGTTGTGAGGGCGGTCTGGTCTAGTGGTTAGAGCTCCTGACTGCGAAACTTGCAGAACTGATTCGATTCCCGCCGAGAAATATTTGCCACCGAAATTAGTATTTGTACCTTAGTCTTGGATGTCCTGTGTATTTGTGTATATATCTATATATATATATAAGTAAGTATATCGTTGTCTAGTTACCATGACACAAGCTTTGCTTAATATACAAAATAACAAGGGGGCAAGGGAAATTGGTGTGAAATTCTCCCAAGTTATTTATTACTATAGATTAATTATGTGATAAATATGGATGTCGCGTACTTACACTTTAAGGAAGAATATTGGGGCCATTTCGTGGATGGCACTATCTATAGTAACTTAACCACAGTTTAAATATAATGAATCATTCCAGCAGCGATTCACAACACAACAGTCCAGCCTATTCGCCATCATGCCCAGGATGCTGTTGGAGCTGGCCTGCACTTAGCTCACTAATCTTTTCCAATAGTTGCAAAATAAGCAATCAACGTGCATTTATGAAAACATCTCTGATGCGCAACAATCTATGACTGCGTATAATACCTATCTATAGGTATATATTCCTAGAAGGAATCCCAAGAGACAGACAAAGGTGTAACAACACCTTTCCCCTCCGCAGATATATTTAGGTGACAACATGACGGATGATGGACGCGGCACGTAGGCTTCCGTCGTCGTATAGCTCGTGGTGTGACTGTACTTAAGTTTGAAAAGTGGTTGTATGTAAAGTCAGTTTACGGGCGATAGTTTTACGTGACGACGTGATAACAAGATCGTGCCTTTCGTGTGCCTCACTCATGTAGCGCTCTCGCTCGATCGTAACGTTACAATGAGCGTAACGGGACAATGGGCGTAACGGGACAATGCTTTTTCGTACGTGCATCCAGCGTTCATCGATTTGTTAGGCGTTGTCACGTCAGAAAGCTGATAAGTATATTCAAAATTTCTTGCAAACTGTACAAACCACGGTCCCATGGCTCATTCCTTGTTATTAATTGTTCCATTAAATAACATCAAAGTATCAATAACATAACGCTCAACTATACAGCACGGCGAGCTATGATTCGCTCCCTATCCGTTCCATTCTCTAAACATCCATGACCTTTAATATCTTAAGAGCCATGTGGTCGGACAAATATTATTTTAACGCCTACTTTTTATAATTGTGTGTACTTTAGTTAATTAGCATTAAGCGGCGTAAGCATAGCGGGTGGTTTCTCATCATATTTGAGGTTTTGTTTACGACTGTGGACGGAAACGGTTTTATGGTCGGATTTTGTACTCTTTATCTGTCAGTCGTTCGGATGTGTCCAATACCAACTTCTGAGTGGCTACGATGAGGTTGTCAACATGTGGATTTAAGACTCAGCTACCATTGTACCAATAGTCATAGCGACCAACGGCCTAATGCAAAAGAACTTCGACCTCTGAAGAGGAGAGGAGAGAGGAGGAGAGAGAATCTGAAGAGACTCTCGTTAGATGGTTGGATCAAGGGCCTGATGCAGAAAGCTAGACTCCGTCATCGCCGGTACCCTAATCGCGATACCGATGAGCCCCTATTCTGTGTTTTTAGATATATATGTTTTTCTGTATACATACATATCATCGCACCGAGTCCTCTGTAGGGAAAACCTTAGAGTTCAATGCACAGCCTGAGCGTGAACTACTTTGTAACCGTGCAATGTGAGACCTTGGTTACTGTGCTTCAGTTCGAAGTTACTAGTACTTGCTTCGTACATATCATTTTCCCACGCGCATGCGGTGTTCATATTTTATTTTATCTACTCGCCTTCTCACAAGTGTCTCTAATAGAGTAGGCAGATGTGTAACGACACCCACTTTTCTGGACATACTGTAAACGTATAGTTTCTATAAATCGTTGTTGCTATAACTTTAAGAGCTCCGCTTCGAGTCACACTATTTTTTTGCGTTGAATGAAAGCATTGAGAGGAAACCTACATAAGTTTGAGAAGATATTCAAAGGTGTATGGTATAATTGAGTAACGGCCATAAACTCGCGGAACATGGGTAGTAGTAGGCAGGGGTGTGGGAACCTACACACCTCTGCCTACACCTTCGGGGACCCTTTTGGGAATGGGCGAAGATATATACTATAGTATTTCTCAATAAACGGACCATCTAATGCAAAATATCTTTTTGTATATAGAATTATAGTTTCATTGCTGCATTTAAATGGACTATAGATAGTGTCATCTACGAAGACCCACCAATTGCTAGTCGAAGGGATCGCGGGATACGAGGAGTATGACCTGAGTCTATTGTAGTGTGATGAGTGCACACTCATAAGTAATCAGTGTGTACTTATAATACTTACACATTAGTGAAGCCGTGGTGGCCGAGTGGTTCGAGCAGTTGCCTGCGACGCAAAGGTCGCAAGTTCGAATCCCGCCTGTACCAATGAGTTTTTCTGAACTTAAGTACAGTGATTAGTCACACCACGAGCTTTACGGTGAAGGAAAACATCGAGAGGAAACCTGCATACGTCGGAGAAGAAATTCAAAGGCGTATGCATAGTCGTGCTTGAGTAACGGCGATGGACTCGCCATCTGTCACGTTGGCACCTAATATACCTCTGGCGGAAAGTGGGTGTGTGGGTATTACCTATACACCTCTGCCTACCCCTTCGGGGACCCTTGTGGGAAGGCGTGAGGATATATTAATATTATTATAGTGAAAGGTTGCAAACTTACACTAAAAAAAAAAATCTAAATCAAAATATTTTATTCAACGTAAGGGACACAGGGAACACTTATTGAACGTCACGTTTAATATAGACTAAAGTTACCACCGTTTCCAAGAAAAAATACCTGCCAGGAGAAGAAACGGCGAAACAAACTCCCCGGATTGTTTTTTTAACATTTGTTCCCTTTTACGTAGGGGTAGTTACATATATAAACTCTGTACAAGAGGAGCAATTCATTGCCATGCATGGCCATCATTAAAATAATCTGATGTTTTATAATAAGCCTTTTGAATTAATTTACTATAATCTATAAGGAAGAATAGTAAGGCGCGTCTACGTGGATGGCACTATCTATCTCTGCTCTGGTTCTTTGTAATGTTAGTATAACTGTGACAGACGGTGAAAATATCATTCCATAGACAGCTCCTGCACACGTAAGCATTACAAAATGCTTAGACTAAAAAATCACTGCAAATAAACTCGACTGGTAAGTAGCAGACCACCGGGCTTGAATCTGCAATATGAGTATAGCACACATAGAGCATAGCATACATAGAGTTCAGGACTACTAGACTTATGCCAGTTCGTTACGTCAGTAGAGTTTGTCTATGATCCCAAAATAGTTTTCAAATTTAGAACATTAAATTTTTTTTTAATATGAAACAGTCTAAAACTTATATTATCATCACCTTGAGTCACGGGATAGGCAGAGAGAGTAGAGTCTGGCACTCTCTCTAAACTTACAGATCTTTTCACATTCATCAGTCTCTCCATACATGATCAACGGTTTTAAAGTCTTGACATTCCCATTCTTGAGTGTTTTTTTTGTACCACGTGGGTAACATACAAGCATGCGGTCCGCCTGATGGTATGCGGTTACCGCCGCCTATGGACGCTTGCAACACCAGGGGTATCATTCGCGCGTTGCCGACCCTGCAGGAATCTTTTCACACACCTTGAAGAACTCCATGCTATGTTCCATGGTCCATGGTCTTCCTCTGTCTCTCTTCTACGCACTTTCGCTATGTATATCTGTCTCATCAATCTTTCTTCACTCATCCATCAGTCTGAGATTGCTTAGTCATTATTAGAGCCAAACGTATGAATGCGATCACCATTGTAAATATTTTATCTCTATGACGTCATTACAGAACCCATACGTTTTAAGTTACAGTTTACGATCACGTTGCATCACCCTGTGTGGTCTGTTTGCCACGTGTTAAGATAAATGTGTTATTATATATTTGTTACAGTTTTTGTCGGTAAGCATGTGTGTGTAAGAGTGAGAAAGATATATATATATTTAATTTCACAGTTAAAATCACCTACATTTGAGAACCCTAACATATAACCGGCCAAAAGAGGGTAACGTTACACCTACCCCTTCAAATAACCTTGGTGGAAGACGTAAAGATATAATAATAATATATCCTCACGCCTTCCCACAAGGGTCCCCGAAGGGGTAGGCAGAGGTGAATAGGTAATACCCACACACCCACTTTCCGCCAGAGGTATATTAGGTGCCAACGAGACAGATGGCGAGTCCATCGCCGTTACTCAAGCACGACTATACATACGCCTTTGAATTTCTTCTCAGTATAATATAATATTAAATAATATAATATAATAATAAATAATATAATAATATGTTGGAATAATTGCGTGCAACACAAAAATCGCAAGTTCGAATAGTAGCAATGAGTTTTTCTTAACTTTAGTACAGTGATAAGTCGCATCTTAGAGTTACGGTGGAGGAAAACATCTAGAGGAAACCTGCACTCACTTGAGAAGAAGTTCAAAGACGTAGTACTATGTATAGACGTGGTTGAGTAGCGGCGATGGACTCGTCATCTGTCACGCTAGCAGCTGAAATATATCTCCGGTGATATGTGGATGTGTTAGAACTATTTACACATTCCAGCCTACTCTTTCGGTTGGACCCTTGTGGGAAAGCGTGACGATATATATATTATTTATGAGGAATAAAAGTTTCAGTACCACAGATTAATATAATACAGTACATAAATAGCTTTAACGCATATATTACCGAACAGTTGATACTTTAGTGATTAAGGTGTTTGTATGAACATATCCTCTACAATATATCCTCACGCCTTCCAATAAGGGTCCTAGAAGGGGTAGGCAGAGGTGTCTAGGTAGTACCCACACACCCATTTGTATGAATATTTAGGTATTTTATAAATAATCATATTTTTATTTAGATCAAAACTAGTCATGATATATAATAATAAAAGTATGTAAGGATCGTAACAAATGGAAAGAAGTGGTCTCTGCCTACCCCTACGGGAAAGAGGCGTGATCATATGTATGTTTGTATGTATGTATGTAAAACTAGTCATATAGATGTCATTAGGGTTGGAAGCCAACATATAGAGATCATGAGACGAAGGCTATTGAAAAATACACTATGCTATGTATTGCGGGTATGTGGTCCGTATAAGTTCATTGCCCTATCCCGATATAGACGCAAATGCGACAAACCACTTGAACTGTCCTACACTCTCAGCTAATAATACAACTCATTAGAGGACTTCTAAAAATATGAGAGCCCTTATACAATCACTATCCGCTTTGTTAGATTTTAGGTTGACTTTGTCGGCTAGGCCCTTAACGCAGATAGCCTACTAACAAGGCTTCCAGGGGTAGGCAGAGGTAGATTAAGATGCCAACGTGACAGATGGCACACCATTGCTGTTTCTCAAGCATAACTAAAATATATATCTTTGTATGTATTCAAAATTGTAGGTTTCCTCTCGATGTTTTCCTTCAGTGTAAGGCTATTGTTGTGTCCAATCATTATACTTAAGTGCAGAAAAAGTCATTGGTACAGTCGGGATTCGAACTCGGCTCTTAGATAGATAGATTTAGAATAATACCATAATCATAATAATTAAGCATAGCATGTGTTATGGTAACTAGACAGCGATATATTTATTTATTTATTTATTTATTTATATGCTTTATTGTACACTATATTTAATTTAGATAGTACATCATAGGCAAAAAGTACAATTGGCGGTCTTATCGCACTCGGCGATCTCTTCCAGACAACCATTGGATGGAATGCATTAATATTTAGATACTTCATTTGGTAGTTGGAGGTGTACGGCATCTTATTAAAAGAAATTAAATACATAAAAATTTATATATATATATACATACATACATATATATACATACACATATATATATATATATAAATATATATACATGTCGATACAAATATATTTATTTATAATTATTGCAGAGAATTTAGGTAATGTTCCTTCACAAGTAGTTTAAAGGAATGAGATGTCTTTGCTTGCCTTATGGTCAATGGCAGCGCGTTCCACAGGCGCACTGCTTGAACGGCGAAGGATTGGTCCATATAGCGTGTCGTGTGGATCGGTGTCCTCAGCTTTAAGTTTTCCGATGATCTCAACAGTCGGGAATGAGACTCATAAAGGAACCCGAAACGATCTTTAAGATAAGAAGGAGAAGAAGGCGAAAAAAGAATAGCAAAGAGTAAGGAAAGAATATGAGTATTCCGACGAAGGCGGACTGTTAACCACTTTATTTACTTATATAGATAGATATATATATTCATAAATACATAGGACATCCAAGACTAAGGTACAAATACTCGCGTTCATCACACAAATATCTACCCTCAGCGGGAATCGGACTCGCGACCTAAAGTTCCCAGTCAGGAGCTCTAACCACTAGACCAGACGGCCGATATCCAAGACTTAGGTACAATGAGTCATGTTAATTTAAAAAATAGACGCCCTCGGGAAAATCAAACCTTTGCGCACACCACCTAAAGTTTTGCAGCCAAGAGCTCCAACTACTAGAGCAGACGATCTTGTCTGAAAGTTGTATGAGTATGATAAACCCCGAAATCCAAAACTTTTCATCAATAACCCACCTTTCTACAAGTGCCTACCTCAGCTTCTATAGGGGTATACATAACTTTTAATTGCGTATTCTAGCCCCGCGGTTCAGTGAGTAAAAGTTTATAGATCATTGGGTGTTTTTTCTGCAATAAAATATATCCAACGCCATGTATAAAGCCGCGGTGGCCGAGTGGTTCGAGCAGTTGCCTGCGACACAAAGATCGCAAGTTCGAATCCCGACTTTACCACTGAGTTTTTCTGAATGATTCGCCGAATTCCTCACGGGATAGGTAGAGAGTAGAGCGCCAGTTCTGTCTAGACTTACATACCTCTTTCGCTTAATCTACATGCCTCTATGTGAATCCGGCTAGTAATCTATCACTGTGCCAAATGTCATCCTATTCCTTTCTGTAGTTTTTGCATCAAAGACGAACAAATATCATATTTATAGTATTAAGTAAGATTTTAACTCCCACGAGGGTCCCTGAAGGGGTAACCGGTGTAACAACACCTAATGTTCGCCTTTCCTCAAGCATGACCACGACATACGCCTTTGAATTTATTTTCAAACGTATGCAGGTTTCCTCTCAGGATTTCCTTTCGCTGTACTCAAGCTCAGAAAATATCATTGGTACAGTCGGGATTCGCACTAGCCTTGATTAACGCTTTGCAGGCGGCTATTCTAACCACTCGGCCAACTCTGCTCTAATGGAGTGTATTATATTTATATTATATTTATATAAAGACAAATTTTCAAATGAAATCTTTTTATAATTGTAGTGTGTGTAAAAATATATTTCCATAAATTAACAGTGACAATTAAAGCGATTCTTAAATTCGACCTCATTTTAAATACATTTAAAACATAAAAACAATTCTAGATAAAAAATAGCTGAATTCTAAAACAAAAAGGAACTATGTTTGAAAAGCTTGTGCAAACTTGTTTTGTCTAGATTCAACAGGATTGGACTAGTTTCAAGCAGCTGTGTGCGTAACTTCAAATAAAAACATCAACAGATTTTTCAGCACTTTCAGATTTAATTTTAAACGGAAATGCGAAAATAAGATTTGTAATAAGGGTCAGACTTGTTCAGTTCTAATAAAAATACGTATTTCCGAACGGATTGCCCTGAATTTTATATTAGTCAAATTATAGCCCTGAATTCCTGAATTTCATAAAAACTCTAATAGTTTTGAAACGACCTCATTTATTTTGTTTTATTACGCTAAAAAATAAATAGAATTGATTCTATCAATACGTCAAATTAAATCGATTTTTAATAAAATTGGTCGTGGATTTTATTATTATTTCTCCTTTTTTTTAACTCTCCATGAAAAAAAATAAGTTAACTCACCTTGGCGGCAATCTGTATTAAAAATTATTAGCTTCAGAATAACACAGAACCTACACAGGTAATGTAACAGTTCGATCAAATGCACGGCGCGTTCGAAATTCAAACACTCTCAATCATTTTCGCCAAACAAAAGGATTCGAAGTTCGAATTTTCGGCGGCGAAGACCCGTCCGCCGGGGCAAACCGAACGCACTGAATATCGTGCGTATATTTCCACAGCGTATTTTTAGAATACGCCCCCTTGTACGTCGTTCTGTGTTGAAGAGGGGTCCAATTTTGAACACGTGTCGATATCCGGTTCAAAACTTATCACATGTGACTTCTGGTGATGATTCACATGTTCAATTGTTTCATTTCATTAAGCCACCATTATAAATGGACCGTCTTACCACACGTGGTGAAATTTCATGGGGATGACTGTTAATGAAAGGTCGTCAACCTAGTTGGTCGGCAGACTGTATTATAATATTTCGAATAGCACTATGAGAATTTGAATATGGCGCAATACATAATCTACATACATACCTATGGTTTGTGTTTAAAAAACATGGCAACCCACGATTAATCGGTTGTTTTAACATTTAACTGTCGACAGCATATTTTCGGCAGCTACTAAACTTTCGCTCTCTATAATAACAGTTAACAATTAGATTGCGCAAAGCTTTTTAGATAGTATGATGCATCAAATGGATTTATTCATATTTTTAAACGAACATGAATAAACAGAATACGACATACATACTCTTTAGATGGATTGCTCTGAAAGAGTATTTCTATTCATTATTTATTACATACCTATCTAGCTGACAGGCCGTCCGCTTTTCGAAAATCGGATCGCTGCAAATTCTAAATTCAAATTGACTATCGAGACAGTATCGACGTTTTATAAGTGCCCACCTGGGCCTATGTGAAATAAAAAGATTTTGATTTTGAGACATGTTTCTGGCCAGTCTATGTTTAAATAACCCTGTACTTACTTTTAATTGAATTTTAAATAGGAGCATAGCTTAGACACTCGATGACTTTAAATCAACTTTTACCTCTAATGACATTAATACTAATTACAATATATTAGTTTATAGCTTTTATTTTTTTTACAAAATAAACAGCTAATTAAAATTACTGTACTTACACAGATAGCAGATTTCAATGCTTTTTTAGTCTGTTCTGCCATATGGCACAATGTCAATATATTTATTTTAAGGAGCACGTTTTAAAAATAAATGGCTTATTTATCTTCACAATGTCAAAACCATTGACGCAAACAAAACAGTAATACTTGAATTCCGAGCCAAGACTAAAAAACCTCGACCATAGCCGGCTGGAAGCCCTTAGCTTTGGTATATCATAGTCTGTCATCACTCGTCACTGCTCATCCTATTTTGCGTACGACGCGTGACAGACAGAAAAAGAAACAAAAATCGTTTATGTACATTCTACTATCTATACATCGATTGCCCGTACATAAATCTACAACGCCAGACTGTATCCAACCTATTTAAATGTACTATTTTAAATTTAGAACGGTTACGTGGTTTTCGATTGTTCAAAGATTTTTTCATAATATCGCTTGATGGGAGTTTTTTTGCCAAATTAGACTTTGTTGTCTACTACATAAAGTTCTTCCTAATGCAGTATAGACTCATGGAAATGGATTTGGGCATTCAAAATATTCGTTCCATTTTCAAATGGCAACAAAATTTCAACCATTTTATTGTTTAGTACTCGAAAAGTATTTTATTGAAACGAAGCCATGAAATTGACTGTTGCGAGTGAATGTCATCACTCGCTCTCGTGTATTGGAAAATAGTTTCTCATATTGTAGCAATCAAAATCATAATACAAGCATTCTTGAACTAACACATGCCTTATATGAATCGTTTAGCATGTCGGTACGGGTCAAAACCGGCGAGTATATGAAGAGACTGATGAATGTGGACGAAGCGAAGTAAGTCTAGAGAAAACTGGTGCTCTAACCTGATGATATGTATGTATGACTTAATGTACCGTGTCCGATGCTAAATTTGCCTAGATAGGTAGGAATAATAGCATTACTTTCATTTGATGTTCTATTAACGCACAAAATTATATATTAATATAAATAAAAATTTTACCGACCGACTTTAATTCGACCGAAATCCGACCGAAAAATTTTAACGACCGATCGAAATTTCATTAAAATCTGATTTTAATGAAATTTTCTGTTTCTTCCGGTGGATTCGAGAACGGTTTAGATAAACAAACCCACCCGATAGGTGGCGCCACTGAGTCCGTGGCATTTATTTTTCACCCAAGCGAAGCTGTGCGGGACAACAAGTTACACAATAAGGACAAGGAATTAGGTGTCTAACGGTCCGAAATTTCAACTACATTGGGAGGTGGGGAATTTAGTTCCCATTGCCCTCTGCCATATAACCTCTTTCAGAACTCCCTCAAAGCATTGTTATTTCAAAGCCCAGATGGGAAACCTAGAATTCATATAATTACGACTAAAAATACAAGTTGCCTCAATTCGGAATGTTCCCGGAAAATTTACCTTGAAAAAGGGGTGCCAACGTCTGAACGCGGGGTTTTTTCAAGCTTTTTGCCGTCTCTCGCTAAATTTGTCCGCACTGCAACAGAATGGCTTTTTTTTACCCTCGTAGTCTCGACAGAAATGCAGCAGTGGGCTGCAAACGAAAATATACCATATAATTACCAGAGTAGGTTTGAATATCGGGGAACGTTCGCCGTAGTATTCGTGAGAGGACTCTAATGTATGACTCGTAAAGTTTAAATTCCATTGCAGTCTAAATTAGGGATGGCAGAGTTTTCCCAAGCACATGTTTGAGCCTATCCCTTTGGCTGCAATTTGGTTGAGCGTTTAATTCCGTAAAAGTTGGGTTTGTTATCCCTGACGGTTGTAGTTGCACTCGGCTTTGATAGACCCGACGGGAGGTTATATTTTTAATCATTGTTTTACTTGATTGCATATTAGGCTTTTGAGATATCACTGCACGAAATGATTTCTCTAAGTGGGTATTTATTTTGGATTTCGTATATGGCCTCAGGTTCGCTACTTGTGAAAACACTTTACTATAATAATGTTTGAATTATATTGCGTAAACTAACGGTTTTTTCTGAAATTATTCTTATTATTTTTTATCTCATTATATATACTTAGAGCCGTGGTGGCCGAGTGGTTCGAGCAGTTGCCTGCGACGCAAAGGTCGCAAGTTCGAATCCCGACTGTACCAATGAGTTTTTCTAAACTT